>JAJIYU010007518.1:0-19116 GCA_030144865.1 Tinospora cordifolia | reverse complement strand
TGGTATTGAAAAATAGAAAGTCAAGTGTGTGTCACTTGTAAAGTAACACCGGCCCGACCCGCCAATTGGTTAAGTCCACCGTCAAAATAATGGTGGTTGTCCAAAACTCAAAGAATGTGGGGGTTGGGGTGTTACAATTCAAGAATGTAATCTTTTTATTTTATTTGAATGAATAAAGGTTTGAAGTTTTTCCTTTATTCACTTGCATTATCTTGTTGAATATTAAACTCAATGGAAGGGTATTCATGAGTATTTTAATAAGTGTTAGAATTAAAGGAATTGAGATGCACGTTGTGTACTTGTAAATATAACATAGGACCCAACCCACCTTGTGGTTGAGCTTAAACATGTTTCTAGGGGGTTGGGGTGTTACAAATATGGTATCAAAGCCTGGGTATTAGTTGCTTGGCCAAAATTAAAAAGTTTTATTTGATTCCAAAGGTGATATTAGAGCTCAATTATTAGAAACATAGGGTTAAAAATAGAAAGTTAAGCCTAAACATGTGTTGTTGGGCTAAAATTAGAAAGTTTAATCTTATACCAATAGTAGTATTAGATATAGAAAGTATTAGCTCAATTAGGTTTGACTTATGTTTTGAGTTGAAATTTGAATGCCCTACCTTCTAGTTTGAAATTGAAAACTATCTTGGAAAATGCTTTCAAAAAGGAAAGATATGTTTTGAAATGCTTTGTTTGGATACAAAGATTACAAGTTGAGTTGATAGTGGGTAAACTTTGTCTAGGGTAAAGCTAAACTTTGAAAGGGAGGTGGGTTATCCTGCCCTAGAAAGCGCAGTTGGTAAGTAGATTTCAGTCTCGTTGCCTGATCTAGAGGTTGTCCCACTAGCTTGTACGTAGTCTGAGTTGAAGAACATCTTTATTTGCTTTAAAAGAAAATTAGAAGGTGAAAAATTAGGGCAATAAACTAACTAGAAGTTGAAAAGGATGCCAAAAATTGTGTCTTGTCCAGAGAGAAGGTTGTGAGTCAACCAAATTGAAACCTAGGGTCTAAGGAAAGGACCATAGGTAGAAACATGGGTGGACTAGTAGATCAAAAGCATAAAAAACTTTAAGACATAGGCCAAAAACTAAAACTTGTGCGAAAACAAAAAATTGTTTGATCTGGACACGGGATCGAGAAACTTCTATATCTTTTTGTTTCTTTGTAGTATGGGATGCATAGGAATTCACGGTTATGGAGGAAGCCTAGATTCGGAGAATGATGGGCCATGTGTGGTGAATGATCGGTAACTCTGGCAGAATGAGTTTTTATATGCTTGTTGGTATGGGACGGTGGAGTATAGTGGGCTTGGGAACCTTAGTTATCAAACAATTCATGAAATTGTTTGGGTGCGGCTCTGTTCTAGGTGAAAGCCTAAGTGGAAAGGGTAGAGTGGTATGGGATACTTGAACCTAAAAGCTTAGGTGAAAGCTTGGAACTTTGCTGTACTAGCTTGATTGTATGATTGTAGGATATGCATGGCTTAGTGATTATTTGCTTTGAGACCAAATCCTGCACTCATGCATGAAAAACACCTGGAAGAAAAACTTTTAGGCCACTGAATGGATCGAGAACCTAGAAATTGAATCTAGAGTCGTGATAGTACAAACATTTGATGAAACGAATACTAACGAGTTCAAAAAGGTTGGTAATGACCACCGATCCTTTCAAGAAACAAGCCAAAAATTGGGGGTGTATGATGAGGATGGACCTCGACACAGACATTCAGAAGATGAACTAGGAAGAATTCAAGAAAATTTTCTGTGACAAGTTCTTATCAGAGGCTACCCTAAGAAAGCTATAGGAAGACTTTGTAAAACTCGATTAGAAAGATCTCACCTTAACTGAGTACTAGATGAAATTTATCAGCTAGCCAAGTTTTCTCAGGAACTTATTTGGGAGGAGAGGAAGAAGGCTAATAGGTTTACTTAGGATCTCAAGATCGAGATCCGTAAAGTGGTTATGACCTTGGGCTTAAAGACATGTAAGGATGACTTAGAAAGAAGTCTGATCCTAGAGCAAGAGCTCAACCTGGAGCAAAGGTTGAGAGGAAAGAACAAGAGACCTAGTAATAAAACAGAAAACCTAGAGGCCCAAAAAAAGAATAAGATTGGTGGAAAGGCACCACAAACTCAGTAATAGGGGCAAGATAAAGATGGACTAAAAGAACATGCGAGGAAGTTGGGACTGTACTATGTGTGCAGGCAGAACGGTCATTTAGCAAGAAACTACCTGACTGCACCCACCCAGGCTCCTAAACCACAGAAAACTTAGGGAAGAGGTTAGAATGATTATTCTTAGGGCAGACAACAACAAAATCCCAAACAGGGGCAAAATTAAGGTCGTGGGTAGAACCAGGCTAGAGTGTTTGCTATTGAATCTCAAGAAGATCAAGACCTACCCTAGAGACCCTACTATAAAATAATATTAGGAAAACTTGATCAGCCCTTTATTTAAAATTGATATATGTTAACATTTATGAATTTTAAGCTTTGATAAGGTTTTGTACCTATTCTTTTCAATAAATGAAATTTAATCCCTTAAGAATGCTTGTTGTTACATTTTAAAGGTTCAAAATAGAAAGTCTAGGAATAGAAAGTATTAGCAATAACCCGAGGCTTACTGTGTGGTCGAGTTCACTGAGACGCAGTTGGGGTATGATAAAGAAACTTTGACCTTCAAATAGATCAAGAACTTTAGGTTGGGTATGACCGTAAATGAAAGACGAGCCTATCCCTACAACATGTCTTGCCCACTGGATCTTTTGCAATTAGATCGGCTGTAAATAAAGGCAAGACGAATAGCTCACAAGTCTAATAGAGGAAATTAAATAAGATAAGAATACTGACCTCAGGTTAGATGCTGAGCATACCCTAAAAACTTAGGGAGAAAACACTATATAGGTAATTGTGGATTGTCTCACTAAAGTGGCTTAGTTCCTGCCAATTAGATTCACAGATCAAGTAAGTAAGTCTGAGAGAGTCACTTGGATACTAGAGGATATGTTGAGGTCTTATGCCTTAGATATTAAAAGAAAACTGGAGAAAATATGAACCTAACGTTCAAGATGATACTACTTACAAGGAAGCAATAGTCAGAATCCTCGACCACAAAGCACATAGTCTACGAACGAAGGATATCCCATTAGTGAAGGTACTGTAAAAACATCACAGGTGGAAGAAGCTACATAGGAACTCAATAGCGAGACGAAAACATAGTATCCACACTTGTTCACTAGAAGTTCTTAGTTATGTACAAATTTTGAGGATGAAATTTTTCTAAGGAGGGTAGATGATAATACCCTAAAAACTTTGTATTTAATTTTTGTGAACCTATGGAGTCATGGCCACGCCGAAACATGTGCAAGTCACATGGGTGGAACACTATGATCATGTACACCCTCACCCTTCTCAACCTCAATAGGACATTTCCATTATTTGAAACGATGAAGAATAATCCCATGTACGATGTAAATGATCAACTATGCCCACATCTATAGAAACCATGAAGAATGATTCCATGTGCCAAGATAAATGATCATGTATACCAAGGTTACATACAAAATGTCTCATATGTGTGTGTGGGCACACATGTGACAAACCCAAGATAGAAGCTTAGTGGAAAGTGACTGATTTAAAGAGATATAGAAAGATTGCTTCACCTAGGAAGAATCAGAAAATAGAAACTTATCTCAGGCTCACACATGGAACCAAAAAGGGTAAGAATCCAAGGGAAATAAGAAACATTCCAAAGCTTTGTTTTTGTGTACCCATATTAAAAACTTATTTGATTTCATGAATCACAACATATTAGAATATTTCCCTACTGATAGAGAACATCTAGGATAGATTAGAATGTATTCTAAACCTTTATTTGTGTTCACACACATAAAAGAAACAAATAAGGTTCAAAGATTTTGCTTACACTCGGATTTGAAACCTTAGTGGTCCCACTTTCTCGAACCATGAGATTTACTTGCCCAAATCAATACAAAACGTTCACATTGTGTATGGAAAGATTCTCATTGTGTGTGATGTCGAAACCATCCCCATGGTGCTCAAGAACATCTATATAAAACCCCTCTTGCTCACATTAATCTCATCCCAATGCAAAAACTTGACACTTCCTTGTTTGTTTGTTCTTGCCCTCTTCTTGGCACCTCTTCTCACTTCTCTTTTCTCTCTTATATGAGAAGTTTTGATTTTAGTATTTTAGAGAGTTGTTTTTGTTGGTAGTGAAAAGTTCTTGAAGTTCTGAAAGTGACAAATAAGGGGAACCTCTACTGGATTCAACAAGAAACTCGGATTGAGGTAGAGGAGATTTCTTAAACCTCTACTTTGCTATTTTAAATTTTTAGTATGTTTATGCTTGTTAAAATTATAATTTTTAGCATGTTTTATTTTAGTTTTAGCATGTTTAATCATATTTTAATTTTAGTTTAACATGTTTTTATGTTTTAAGCACTCATGAGAGCATGCCATGCTTAGAATCCATGTTTAGGATTTATTTCAATGTTTTAAGCATGGAATATAATGTTTCCATGATTTCTTGCTTGTTTAAAATTCTGAAATTTATATTCTGAATTTTGCTTTATGATTATGTGATTTTAAATATAGGAAACTGAAGATAAGAACCACATACTGTAATAGTGACCCATATGGATGTTATAGGTGTTCTTAACACATACATGGAGTGTGTGGATGCGGGGTGCAACTAAGTGCTACTTGGTATGTGGCATCCAATGGAAAGTGACAAAGAAATGTCTTTCCACCCTAAAGAGGGGTATTTAAATTAAGAATATCAAGGGAGTAGAAACCCTTTCAGTCTCAACATCAACTACAACCAAAAAGTTGTGTGAATCACTTAATGCATGAAAATGTTTGAATTTGGATGTGCTATTCATTTGGAATAGTAACTTAGTTATTTAATGAATGATCCACTATGCAATGTGCTCACCCTTCCCTTATATTTTTCATGAAATTGAATTACACGAAAACTATGAATTTTTGAAAGCCTAGTTTTAAATAGTTTATATTGTAAGGGCATCGTGCCCCAAATTTTGAATTAAAGACTTGCGCTGAATTTACTTTTGAATTTTTGAGTATGTACTCAATCTTTGGATTTGATTCAAGAATGTAATCTTTGTATTTTATTTGAATGAATAAAGATTTGAAGTTTTTCCTTTATTCACTTGCATTATCTTGTTGAGTATCAAACTCAATGGAAGGGTATTCATGAGTATTTCAATAAGTGTTAGAATAAAAAAAATTGAGATGCAAGTTGTATACTTGTAAATGTAACATAGGACCCAAACCGCCTTGTGGTTGAGCTTAAATCTATTTCTAGGGGGTTGGGGTTTTATAGTTGTGCACATGTGTGCACACACACACATGCATGGGACGTCTTTGTATATATGAGTGTGGGTGCATCAATGTGTGTAAGTACATAGGATTATGTTTCATGGTAAGTAAATAAAGAAGAAACATCTCACATAGGTGGGTAGGGTGAGGGTGTACAAGATTGTGGTGTTCCACCCATGTGGCTTGCACATGTTTAGGGGTGGCCATGCATTTATGGGTCCACATGAATTTAATAAAAATTCATATCTCAATATTTACTAAGAATTAAGGCCTTTAGCATATGTTTTGGTGTTTGTATTAAAATAATGCACTTTTTCAAACCATCATTTAGCTAAAAAGATCCTCATTTCATTTACTTTCCTAATTTAGACTCCACTGTAGGGTATTAGGCAAATGAAACCCTAATTTTGGCCAATTGAGTTGATTTTTGGATATGTTGTCTAGTTTATCAGTTCATATAATCTCATGTCATTTCAGGTTGTTCTGAGGTCTTAAGATTCACTAAAATGGAGTTTTGGACATGCTACATTCATCCCTAAAATGGGCCCATTTTCATTTTTCACTCAAATTCAATCAAATGAAATTGAATTGTTTCATTTTATTCAATACAATATTACAAGGTATTACATAGCCTAAGGTTTTTAATCACCCGGTACATCTGGCCTTTCTCTTCCTCCTATTTGTTGAACTTCCTACTTAAAGTGTGGGTGGATAGTAGTGTACTTGGAAATTATAGTCTTTCAAGAACTCCATCCATCTCCATTACTTAAGGTTCAACTCCTTCTGGGTGTAGAGGTACTTCAAGCTCCTGTGATCTAAAAATAAATCAAATTTCTAACCATTAAGGTAGTGTCTCCAAATCTTCAGGGCAAACACGATGGTTGTTAACTCTAGGTTATGAATAGGATAATTCTTCTCGTGGACCTTCAGTTGCGACGAAGTATAAGTGACTAGTTGCTTCTCTTACATCAATATTGCTCCTAGTCCACGTAGTGAAGCATCCATATATAGGACATAAGTGACACTATGGGTTGGACTGACTAAGATAGGGGCTGAAGTCAATCTCCTTTTTAGTTCTTGGAATGGTTGTTCACACTTCTCAACCTAAGTGAATTTAATACTTTTCTTAGTTGACTTGGTTATGTGTTTTGCTAGTTTGAAGAAGTCTTGGATGAATCTTTTGTAGTATCCAGCCAGGAATAAGAAAATCTTGATCTCTATACCTGTTTTTGGTTGTTTAGTCCATGCCAACTTCTACCTTCTTTGAATTTACAAAGATGCCTTCTACCGATATTACTAGCCAAGGAACTTGATTATCTTCAAGCCAGAATTCACACTTGCTGAACTTGGCATATAATTGGTGCCTTCTGAGGGTCTCCAACACTATTTGCAAGTATTCTATGTGTTTAGCTTCGGACTTAGAGTAAATCAGGATGTCGTCTACGAATACTACTACAAATTGGTCAAGGTATTGTCTGAACACTTGGTTTATTAAATCCATGAATGCTACTGGGGCATTAGTCAAACCAAAGGGCATCATAGTGAACTCAAAATGTCCATATCTCGTTCTAAAGGTGGTCTTGTATTTGTTAGACTCCTTGATTCTCACCTGACGTCAACTTGACCTAAGATCAATCTTTGAGAAATGAGTGGCTCCTCTCTATTGATCAAATAGGTAATCAATCCCTGATTCTTCAATGTAGCTTGGTTTTGCTTTCGATAGTCGACGGATAGTCTCATGGAACAATCTTTCTTCTTCACAAATAGTGCGGGAGCTTCCCAGGGTGACTCCTTCAACCTGATGAAACCTTTTTCCTAGAGCTCATCTGGTTGAGACTTCATCTCGATCAGTTCTGTTAGTGCCATTCTGTAAGGAGGTGCGGATATTAGGTTGGTTCTAGGATGAAGTTCAATCTTGAACTCTAATTCTCTAGTAGGTGGTAGTCTCGGTAAGTCATTTGGGGAATACGTCTTCATACTCACTAATAACTACTAGATCTTGGATTCTCTTCTGTTCAACAAAGTCCTCCTCTGGGAGTTTCTCAAACTCATTCTTCTACTTCAAACAATTTAATATGGCTATGGTTGGACTCCTCGGTAATTTATGCATATCTTCATTAATTCTATAGGTTTCCCCTAAAGGTAAGGTTATGGTTACCCGCTTCTTAAGACAATCTATCTATGTTTGGTATTGGTCTAACCAATCCATACCCAATATTACATCATAGCCATAAAAAAGCAAGGTACATAAATCAACCATTAAGAGTTTATCCCCAAATCTTAGGTCACAATTATACATTCTTTTTGAGGTAACAGTGTTTCCTATTGGTGTGGATACATTCAAGGTTATGGGTAGTGTTTTTGTTACAAGTTATAACCTATTAGCTAGTTTGTCAAAAATAAATGATTTTGAGGCGCCTGAGTCAAACAATAGTTTCATAGCAACATTGAATAACAGGAATATACTTTTCACTAGAAGGACTTGACCTCCAGAGCCTCAACAGCAAACATTCTGGCCTGGTTCTAACCACGGCCTTGGTTTTGCCCCTGATTGGCATTCTGTTGCTATTGCCTACCTTGAGGATGACCGTTCTGACCTCCTCTCCAAGGATTCTACTGTTTCTAGGGAGCCTAAGCTGGTGCAGTCGAGCAATTTCTGGCTATATGGCATCTCTTCCTACTCACATAGCATAGTCATTGTCTCTTTGCTTGCTCCTTAGACTCATCTTTGTTCTACCACTATTTCTATGGTATCTTCCCACCACTCTTGTTCTTTTTCAAGGCCCCTTGATCTCTTTCATTCCTGGCCTTTTTTTCTTCACCTTCAACCTTTGTTCCAAGTTGAGCTCTTATTCCAATGTTAAAGCTTTTTCAAAGATGTTTCTATACATCTTTAGGCCTAGAGTCTTTACTATCCTTTGGATCTCCATCTTGAGACCCTGTGCAAAACAATTAGCCTTCATTCTTTCTTTCTTAATCAGTTCTGGTGAGAATTTGGCCAGTTTAGTGAAAATTCTATCATATTCAACTACAATTAGATCCCTCTGATTTATCCAAACAAATTATTTTTGTAGCTTACTCAATGTTGCTTTAGGAAAGAATTTTTGGTAGAAGATCTTCATGAACTTTTTCCAGCTCATTATTCAACATTTTTGTTATGATCCATCTTCATCATTTGCCACCAACTTCTGGTTGATCCCTTGAAGTGGTGTGTGGCTAGTGCCACCTGTCCTGACCTAGTTACCTTCAACACATTTAGATGTTCCTCCATCTCTTGATACTAATGGCATGTCGTGATACAGTCAGTTGTTCCTTCAAAATGTGGAGGGTGGAGCTTATGTGGCTCTATTAGCATCTTCTTCTGTTTCTCATCATCTAAATCCTCCCAAGTCCTTTGATGTTTAAGAACTTTGACCATCGGTGCTAGCTACTAAATCTACATGGGTTCAAGCACTTGGGGCTGAGGTATTGCCTGAGGTAGTATCTAGGGTAGAGCCTTCGTCAGTTGATCCACAACCCTGCGAGTAACTTCATTCATCATATTCTCCATTTGAAAAATCCATGCCAGCAGGTATTTCCTGATCCCTCTACTTTGTCTCATCAAAAGTGGTAGATCGAGTAGCATATCTTCTTGTTCCAACCATTGTCTACAAATTCAACACATTGTTTGTATTTGCCTCAACAAATATCTGTACTATCATGGCTCTAGATTCATGTTTCTAGGTTTTTGATTTGTTTAGTGGCTTAACAGTTTATGCGTCTAGGTTCTTTTTGTTCTAAGGGTACAAGGTTTTGCTATATGACATACATATAAACAAATCAAGCATGTTTTTCAAATAATCATACAATCAAGCAATTTCACGCTAGCATAGAAAAATTTCAGGCATCCTCTAAGCTTCTAGGGTCAAGTGTTTCAGACCACTCTAGCCCTTGCACTTAAACTTCTACTCAAAAAATTCCCAAACCAATTCAATTTTGCAAATGTCTCGACAACTAAGGTTTTTCGAGGCCCACTATACCTGGCTATTCCATACCAGCCAAGCATAAGGAAACAAGATCTTCCAAAGCCATCAATCATTCACTAAACATGGTTCGTCATTCTCCGAGTCCAAGCTTCTTCCATAACCTTGAATTCCTATGCGTCCCATATCACATAAAAACCAGAGTTATAGAGTCTTCCAAATCTCGTGTCCTAACCAAACAAGTATTTTGTTATCGCACATTTTCAGTTTCTAACCTATGTCCTATAGTTTTATGCATTTGATCCATTGTGCCACCCTTCGCTAAACCCATGTTCTAGTTTAGTTGACTCTCAACCTCTGTTTAGTCAAGATACCACCTTGGGCATCTTTGTCAACTTTTATTCAATTTATTGCCCTAATTTTTCACCTCCTAATTTTCTTTTATAGAAAGTAAGGGTGTTCTTCAACTCCAACTACTCGTATAAGCTGGTGGGACAACCTTCAAATCGGACAGCGAGACTAAAGTCTGCTTAGCAAACGCGCTTTCTTGGGCGTGATAACCCACCTCCCTTTCAATGTTTAGCTTTACTCAAGACAAGGATTACCTAATATTAGCTCAACTTGTAGTCTTTGTATCCAAACAAAAATTTCAAAACAAATATTTACTTTTTGAAAACACATTCCAAAATGGTTTTCAATCTCAAAAATAGAAGGTAGGGTATTCTAATTTCAACTTAAAGCACAGGTCAAACCTAATTGAGTTGATACTTTCTAAATTTGATACCACCATTGGTATAAGATTAAACTTTCTAATTTTATCCCAACAACTAATTTTTAGGCTTGACTTTCTAATTCTAGCCCAACAACTAATGCCTAGGCTTTGATATTACACTTGTAACACCCCAACCCCTGATACTTTTAATTGAAGTTAACCACAAGGATGGTTGGGCAAGTATTACTTTATAAATATACAACTTGACTTCTTATTCCTTTTATCCCACGCTTCATTGAGATTCAAGAGTACTTAACGCAAAAGTTACACACAAAGTTCAATAAGGAAATTACACAAGAGATAAAAGAATAATTTCTTATTGAATTAATAAAAGAGAGTACATAACTCAAAACTAATAAAAGAAATTAAATTTAGCCAAAGTCTTACGTTATAAATATTAAAAATTTAGGCTATACACCCTTACATTCAAATATAGAAATTGTCTAAAATTAGAACCTATCTAATATCAACTTCATGTGATTCAAATCCTTGAAAAATAAAAGAGAAAGGGTGAGCGCATAGCTCATGGATCATACTTAAAACAACCAATTTACTAATTCAAACTAATAACACATTCAAATCTAAGCACTTGTAAATCATTAGATGTTTCAAACAAAATTATGTTTACAATTGTAAATTTGACTACAAGGGTTTCAAGGCCCTTGATGTTCTTATCCAAAATACCTCCTCTTTGACTAGAAAGGCAATTCATCTTGTCACATTTCATTGGTAGTAGGAACTCTTACCCACATCCCAAGTATTTTGTGTTTCACCCTATACGCACAATACCACAAACTATATGCCCACAGTATATGTGAAGAACATCCATAGCATCCCTTTGGACAACAATGACAAATATGTGTTTCTTAGCCTCAAAATCTTTTATTAATCTCATACACATGGATCATAAATAAAAGAAATAGAATTCAACATGCTTACATGTAACATTCAAGCATAAAAACATCATAAACATGCAACATATATCATGGCATAATCAATGATAGCATGGTTTCATGGATGCATGAACATGGCATATACATAAATCTAAAAATTAAATCATGAATGATGGATTGAAATTAAATATGCATGATAAACTGATATTAGAACAAGCATGAGCATGCCCTTAATTTAAACTAGCAAAGTAGAAGTTTAAGAAATCTCATCCACCTTAATTCGCAACTCCTTGGAATTCTAGCAGCGGTTCCCCTTCCTTCCAACATCTAGCACTCAAAGAACACTCAAATACATTCAAAGTCACTAACTTCCTTCTTTAAAACACTCAAGAACAAGAGAGAGTGGGCAGGGTTGCCAAAAATATGGCTAGAGAAAATGAAGAGGGAACTTGTCAGCTCTAGCTTTGGGATGAAGAAAACGAGAGCATAGGGGGTCCTCATATAGAGTTTGAGTGGGTGAGAATCAATAACTTTGGATGGTTGGTCAATAGGAAACTTTCCAATTTCCTCTCGTGTGCACATGAATTAGCAAGATAAAGTATTTAGAGTTTATTCTTTTTTCTTGTGTGCACAGGTAGAATTTTCTAATTCCTTCTCAGTCAAATTTGTCTCAATGTCTCACAAAAGGGAACATTTATATATATATAATGTTGGAATCTTGATCAATTTCGCCTCAATGTCCCACAAAACGAAACATGTATATATATATATATATATATAATGTCAGAATCTATATCGTCTATGACGGATCACGTATAATGCATGAATCACCTTTTTATTTTTAACGCAAGACTACTATTACTTGGTTTCTATTTTTTGAATGCAAGAACACTATTACAGATCACATATAATTTCCTATTATTTCTAGTATCCAAATTTCCAAAATTTGCCCAATTTCAAATTTCTTGTATGATGCATTGAGCTTACTAATGAAAGTATCATTAGATATCTAGCTGATTTTTGCAATCAGCATATAATTCAATAAACCTCAAGATTTCTAGTTTCTATTCTTTTCTTTTATTTTCATATATTTTATATTCTTCTATGCTCCTTATTTTTGGCTACATTTTTTGATAATATATATATATACACACACACACACACACACACCAAATTCCCGTATTTCTATATTTCTTCATTTTTATATTTTTATGTTCTCATATTCTCATGTACACACACACACACACACACACACACACACACACACCAAATTCCCGTATTTCTATATTTCTTCATTTTTATATTTCTATGTTCTCATATTCTCATATTCTCATGTATATATATACACACACACACACACCAAATTCCCGTATTTCTATATTTCTTCATTTTTATATTTCTATGTTCTCATATTCTCATGTATGTATATATATATATATATATATACACACACACACACACACACACACACACACACACACACCAAATTCCCGTATTTCTATATTTCTTCATTTTTATATTTCTATGTTCTCATATTCTCATGTTTATATATATATATGCACACACCAAATTCTTGTATTTCTATATTTCTATGTTCTCATATTCTCAGGTTTATATATATATTATATCTTAATATTTCATGTATTTTATATTTTTCTATATATATATATATTTTAATTTTACTCTCATTTGCGAACCTTGTTGAAATATACATAATTTTCATCCAAAAATTCTATAAAATTTTTAATTAATGTCATTTCTCATTTCTGGCTTCAATTTGAAACATACACAATCTTGTATCCCAAAATTTTATAAAATTGTCAAGGATGATTTTTTTTTTCATTTTATAGTTTACTCGCAAAAATCTCATAACATCTTCAAAGTTAATTTACTTAACTTATTTCATTTAATTTCATTAAACTTTATTTGTTTTATATATTTTTTTTTTTGACAAAATTGTGGGGTATTACACAGCATTGCCGTGGTAACACAAGGTTGTTGCATGTGTGTAGGGTGCTACCATGCCAGCACTGCAATATTCCCATGGAATTCTAGGAAATAACACTATGTTCATGCATTTTCATTTCCTTCATATAGGGATTGTGATACATCAAGCCTAAGATTCATAGCTAGGAATCTTAGTGGCAAAAGAGTAAACATCAGTGTTAGCTGTTCATTGTTTGTTTGTCTTCAAAATACATTCATGAATGGTTTTGTTATCCTATTATCCAATGAAGAGTGAAACAACGTGTTATAAGTTGTTACAATTGGCTATATTTGTGATAGGCATAAATAGAATTTGTATCAATGTCTAAGAATTGAAGTTCAACTTGTCACACGTTCTATTGAGGTTTTAAACTCTACGATGAGACTGCAGCGTTTATAACAGTGCAATTCTTCTTTTTTGATTGAGTGGCGATCAAGGAAGGAAGGGAATGAGTCAAACTGCATCGGATGCATGGGGGAGAGGGAAGAATAGCTGAAGATAGCTAGTGTTAAGGAAGCGGTTGCAAGATAAGCTTGTGTGATTAGGGCTTGTTTGTGGGATGGGTTCATGCAATTTGGTTCTGTACGCTTTTATAAAGAGAGTAGCACCCCAAAATTTCCAAATCTAAACTTTTGTTGTAATACCATGGCTTTGGTCCCAAGACAATAGTCTTAGCATTGTTCCTAATCACAAGACCGTGATAGGATGTCTTTCCAAAATTTTTATGAACTTTTTACTACATGACCGTGGTTTCCATGCCTGGAGTGCGGTTCCACGGGAAGACCTCCCATTTGTCGCAAGATCACGATCCCAATTTGCAGACTGCAGTCCTAATGTGCATACATATTTTAGTTTTTTTTTGTTTTGTTTTTTGTTTTTTTGATTTAAAAACTCGAGTTATTACACCGATATTTTAATCTCTCGTGCCATCACCCCTTGTTCTTGCCATTATCTATAAGCCAAAAGTCATTTTAGTATCCATTAGTTCAACGTGATATCAATAAGAGAAATTTTAATATTCAAGGAGAATCATAACTTTATCTCAATTCAATTTGGGTTACACAAACCCCTTTTTCCCAAGGTTTGGATACTAAAAACTTTTGCAACTTGTATAATCGACATCCTTTTCTTATCTATCTTTAATTGTTCATTCTATTGTCAAAGTCATTTCCTTGCTATGCTTGTGCTATCATGACTCTAGATTTATGTCTCTAAGTTCTCAGTTGTTTTTGTGGCCTATCAGTTTATGCTTCTAAGTTTGAAATTTGAGGCTTTCAAGTCATCATTTTTGTTTTGGGCACAAGATTTTGATCACATATAACAATATTCAAAATTTTAATACTCAAGAGCATTCAAGCAACCATTTAATCAACACAAAATTCATGCTAGCATAGAGAGATTTTCAAGCTTCCATCTATGCCTTCAAGTTTAAGTGTCACATACCACTCTTGCCCGACAACATAGGCTTCCACTAAAAAATCTCACTACACCCAAACAATTTTGCAAATGTCTTGATGACTATGGCTTCCTAAGTCCCACTGCACTTGACCGTCCCATACCAGCTAAGCATAGAGAAACAAGCTCTTCCAAAGTCACCAACCATTTACCAACTATGGCTTATCAATCACAAAGTCAAGGATTCCACCATATCTCTGATTCCTACATGTCCCATACCACGCAAAAACTAGAGGTACGAGATTGTCTCGATCTTGTGTCCTAACCAACAAGTGTTTCATTACTCACACATTTTAGTCTCTAACTATGTCCTAATGATTTTTATTTATGATCCGCTATGCCTCTTGGCAACACCCAAGTCTCTACTTGTGGTTTCTTTCCCTATACCTAAGGTCTCAATACTTCACTGAGTGGTTCGTTGAACCAACAACCTAACATCAACTCTAGATACCACCTTTGGCATCTTGATTAAACATCTTGCCTAGTAGTTCTACTAACTAAGCTTTGATACCAACTTTGTAACACCCCAGTTTTTAGTCCTTTCATCTCTGTCACATCAGGGTCACGTGTGGAGAAACATACTTGTTCTACCTTAAATACCATACACGTGTTGACTGCCAAAAACTGGACCGTTACTATTCTCACATTCAAACTATATTAAACACATATGGACATAGCATATCTCATTTAAATCACCCATTGGTCTCGTGGACTTACCCAGAAACGACCCATGGAAATGTACAAAGATGAATCAAATAATTAATCATTGATTTCAATGTTTGAGAATTAATAAAATGTGAAACAAGGTCTCCAAGGAAAATCTCTAAACATGGCCTATGCAGCAAAAATCTAAACCATAAAGACCATTTACAATTTAAATCAATTAGGAAGGCAATATGCCTAGTCTAAGTAAATTAATCAAAGAAATGTCACAGAATAACCTCCACAGTGAGGTTGGCTATGACACCCCAGCTCCTGGTATCTCTTTGGTTTAGTGATGAGTCATCATAGTTGTGCACGGAGACAATGTGCCCGTTCGATGTGAGACGCCGGGCTCGGCTCATTCGTCGAGAGTGAGAGCCCACATGGTTCATTCTCATTCTGTTTATCTCATGCTTCAAAACCTTTTTTTTAAATAGCTTATGAAATCAATTTAAACACAATTATCTCTTTGGAATTAAAAGTTTTCAAGTAACTAAAGTTGCTTGGCAAAATTTCAAAGAAAAACATGAAGCATAACAACTGAAGTTCAAATCCATCAGAGTTTACAAAAATGAATCAAAATAGTAAAGTTACAGAAAAAAATGAAAAGCTTCGAATTTAATACTTAAATAATCCAAGGATTTTTGAAATAGCGCGGAACATTTAATACATTTAAAATGTTTTGCCTAAAATAAAAGGGGCACATGCCCTATTTCAAATTATGTATAGAAAAAGAATAAAACATTAAACCAAAAACTGAACTATGACAACCTCCCACTGAGATCTCAACCAAAATGATGACCTCGCGTGCCTAGTCTACTCTTGTAGTGTCAATGATCACCTGTAATGAAGTAATGGGGTGAGCTCGAGAGCCCAATGGATCATCTTTATACATCACTAGCATTATACAAACCAGAATACAAAACGTGCAAACACTTTCATTACATTAGGGCATTTCAAACACTATATTACTTACTTTTTTCGTACGCAAGACCGAAAGAGCCCTGCTCTCAATGTCTTCGTGTGGTCCAGGAGTGAATCCAAGGGTAATGCTAGAGGGTTGATTACCTTTCGAGACCATGATCTAAGGAGAAAAGTCTGCAGTGACTCTCCATCCGAAGATACAGTAATTTATCGCAGTCAGCTTGGGTAAGGAAACCCATGATGACACCCAAAGGTTGGTCATTGTCTGGGTATGTGGAGTTGTTAAATCTTAATTTAATCTTCTTTAGTTGCACATTCCATTCCAATTCATTCATAGTCATCATGTGTAACATTCAAAGTAAACTAATCTGGTATGTTCAACCATTCATGGAGATCAATGCATGAAATCTCTATCTATGCATGTTATAACACAAGTAACCAAGCATCATGAAACACATCAAGTCATTCCAATCAAGATCAATCAAATTTGCCCTAACATGCTTCTAGGTATTCATTAAAAGTAAACATACATCATGCTTTACATTTAAAGTTTAAATAAGGCTAGGGAGTACGATAATCACTCCCACATTGTATCTCCTTTCCTTGTGCCTTTACTCTTCGCCACACGTGTTTAGATCTTTAATCTATAAGATTTTAATACCAAGATAATGTAAGTCTAAAACATTCAAAACATGGTCAAAATCATAGACTTGTGTCCCTTACGTATGTATTCCACGGTGTACACAAAGCCAGACAAAAGATGGGCTACACAATGAATTCGCATTACTGTGATCGTCAGAATCAACGACATGTGTTTAACACCTCAATACACACAAATTACGCTAAAAACACACATCAAACTAAAGGAAATCTTTATACCTTGGAGATCTATGCTTTTCCTCTTTACTTCTCACGAAATGAAGTCTTGCAACCCTCAAATCACATGTGTTTCGAAGGAAAATGTGTTTACACTTAAGAAAATGATTTACAATGCTAAGAAAACAAGATCTTAAGTGGGGTTTCATGATTTACTTTAGCACAAACAGTTTCAAACTGTGCCTCAACTCAGATGTGTTGATGTTGCTCTTGGCGAATCTAAGCTTGAGGATGGGTAGAGAAGGGTTTGAATGAGCTCAAATCACCCTTAGAACTCAAAAGAAACGTTAAGAAATGAGATTGGAAGGCTTGGTTAGAGTTTTGGAAAGAAAACAGTGAGTTGTAGTGCAAGAAATCTAGATTTAGGGTTTTTGCGCGGATATTGCATTTTTTTATAGAAAACCATGAATTATCACGATCATCCGAGAATTATCGCAGTAATTGGAATTACTGCCGGAACCAGGACGATGCTCTTGCTCATTTTTGGGTTTCTTCTACGATTACTGCAGTCACCCAAGAATTACCGTGGTAATTATAGAATTACCGTGGTCATTGACCGCGGTAACCAGCACGACACATTTCTTTCTATTTTTTGGGTTTGTCCAGGATTACCGCGATAGTCACTTTCATTTACCATGGTAACCAGTTGCATTTGGGCTTTTCCATCTTTTCTTTGCCATTTCTCATGTTTTCAGAATTTATATCATTTTTATATTTTTTAAATTTATTTGGACTTATTCTTCATGGTTTTTAAGTATCTTGTTATTTTCTTATTTATTTAATTAATTATTTTACTCTAACTATTCCCTAGTGACGTAGAGGTCTTATAGATTTATGGGATAGTACATTTGTAAACTAGCTAGAAAAATATCCAAGAGAGGTTGATAAGTAAGCACTACTCAAAAATCACTTGAAATGGAAAGATGGGATGAGCTCAAGGGCCCAATGGATCATACACAGTACATCCATAGCATTATTTAAATCAAACACAGAACATGCAACCATTTATCATAAATTACCCGTTTCAATCATTGATTTGTTTATCAACTATTAATCAGACTGAAGGGCTTAGCCCTAGTATTATCTCATCATCATCATTAAGTAAATAAGACAAAAGAAAAGTGCAATATTTGCCAAATTTCAGTAGACTATAAGCACACACCCATCACCAATCAATTCGAGATGTATCCATAGTTCTATCATCGGGAACATGGGATAAAACTAGTGTTCCAATTGCGAGAACAGCCACGGTGATTCCTCGTAGACTATGGTGATGGTATGTTGTTCAAATCTTAATTTAATGTTTTCAAAATTACACAAGCACACCTCTCATTATATCATGCATGTATATCATTCTAACATGGAACATACACCACATATACATGTAAATGACATATGTTAATTATCTCATGATCTCTAGGATAAAGTCATACATATATCATGTTATAAACATGTAATCATCATGCATAGATAAATTGATCATACTATTCAACATTCAGGAAAATATATGCAATCATGGCATCCAATCAATATTTAAATGGACCCTAGCATGCTTTTAGGCATTCAAAGCAAAGTAAACACACAGCATCTTTAGTATTAAATTTTAAATAATACTAAGGAGCAAGGTAATCACTTCCACTTGTTTTCTTATTAGCTTCCTTCAAATCCTTGCTTCATGATCTCAACTACTCGAGTCTTCAACCTCTAAGCATCACAAATCGCGTCTCTCAATATATTGCAGCGCCCTTACTATTTTAATTTAACTATCTAGTGATTTCCTAGTGATCATGGCATGTAGTGTGTCATTATTGGGTAGTCATCATGCATTTAAATCCTAGATACCATAGTAAAAGAGGGAAAATGTAACATCTCGAAAATTCGTATGAAATTTGAAAATTTATTTAGAGAATTATACGAAATTGACAGATGAAAAATTTGGTAAGTCCTAGTTTAGTCAAATAAGGAATAAAATCAATTTAATGAATTTTTTGAAGAAAATATATGAATATAAAGTATATCGTAGCCAAAAAAAATACAAGGATATGTGCAATTTTTTATGAAAACAAGATTTAGAAAGTCAATTTGGATTAAGATTTGGCAAAAATCCAAAAATAGAACATGAAATTCGGCTGAAAATCATATAAATATAACTCAAAATGCATCCAACAGCTACAAACCATCGAT
>JAJIYU010007517.1:0-19179 GCA_030144865.1 Tinospora cordifolia | reverse complement strand
GTAAGGGCATGTTGCCCAAGTTTTAAGACTTCCGCTGTAATATTTTAAATTATGTACTCAATTTTATTTAATTAATTGAGTTTATGAATTTCAGTTATTTCTTATACTATTGCCTTATTTAGATTCTAAATTTTAAGTTATGCACGGTTAAATATGATCAAGGCATGAAATGACTGAAATAGAAAGTCAAGTGTGCATCGCTTGTAATGTAACACCGGCCCGGCCCGCCGTCTGGTTTAGTCCATCATCAAAAAATGGTGGATGCGTCCAATGCTTAATGATACGGGGGTTGGGGTGTTACACTAGTTGTGTATAATGGTTTATGTGAGTTTATAGTCCTTTATAATTATCTATAGTTGTTTTTTATGCTTGTAATTGTTTATGAACTTATTTAAACGAAGGAGAAACTAATACATTATGGTCTGTGATGGCCTGTAATGGTCTATGATAGTCTATAGTAGTATATAATGGTCTATAATAGTCTATGATTGTGTATTGATGTTTGTAGTCGAATATGAACTTAGCTAAGGTTAAAAAAACTACTATAAAACAATCATAAACCATTATAAACCTTCATAGACTATCATAGACTACTGCAGACCATCGTAGAACATAATATGTTAGTCTTTCTTTGGTTGAAATAAGGTGGTGTTTGACCTTCTATAATGGTATATGATGTTCTCTAGTTGGCTATAATGGTCTATGAGGTTTTATAATCATTTATAATTATCTATAGTGGATTTTTATTCTTGTAATTGTCTATGAACTTAGTTAAACCAAAGAACGACTAATACAATATGGTCTATGATGGTCTGTAGTGGTCTATGATAATCTATAGTGGTCTATAATAGTCTATGATGGTCTATGATTGTCTATTGATGTTTGTAATCGAAATTGAACCTAATTAGAGATTGAAAAGACTACTATAGATAATTATAGACCATTATAGACCACCATATGCAATCATACACTACTACAGACCATCAAAGACAATAATATGTTAGTCTTTCTTCGTTTAAAGTAAGTCGGTCTATGACTTAATATAATGGTTTATGATTGTCTCTAGTTTTCTATAATGGTCAATGAAGGTTTATAGTAATTTATAATTATTTATAGTGGTTTTTGATGATTTTAATTGTCTATGAACTTACGTAAACCAAAGAGAGACTAACACTTTTACGGTGGTCAATAGTGGTCTATGGTACTCTACGGCGGTCTTTAATGGTCTATGATTGTCTATGATTGTGTATTGTTTTTTGTAGTAAACAATGAACGTACTTATAGTTTAAAAAGTCTACTATAGATGATCATAGACCATTATACACCACCATTGACTATCATAGACTACTACGAACCATCGTAGTTTGTCATTTTTTGGTTTAAGTAAGTTGGTCTATGACCCTCTATAATAGTCTATGATTGTTTCTAGTTTTCTATAATAGAATATGGGGGTTTATAGTCATTTATAATTATCTATGGTGGTTTTTGATGCCTATTATATTTTGTGCACTTACTTAAACCAATGCGAGACCAATACAGTATTGTCTATGATGCCTGTAGTGGTATGTGATAGTCTATGGGGTTCTATAATAGTCTTTGATGGTATAGGATTGTGTATTGATGTTTGTAGTAAAAAATGAACTTACTTAGAGTTGAAAAAGACTATTATAGACGATTATTGACCATTATAGATCACCATCGACTTTCATAGACTACTACAGACCATCATAGACCATAATACGTTAGTCTTTCTTTGGCTTAAGTGAGTTGGTCTTTGACCTTTTGTAATGGTCAGTGATGGCTTGTTGTTGTGTATTATGGTCAAAGAAGGTTTATAAGCATTTATAATTATCTATAGTGGTTTTTCATCCTTATAATTGTCTATGAACATACTTAAACCAAAAAGAGACTAATACATTATGTTCTATGATAGTTTGTAGTTGTCTATGATAGTCTCTAGTGGTCTATAATGGTCTATGATGGTTTGTAATCGTGTATTAATCTCTATAGTAGAAAACAAACTTACTTAGAGTTAAAAAAGACTACTATAGACGATCATAAACCATTATAATAGGCTAGCATAAACTACTACAGACAATCATAGATCATAATATGTTAGTCTTTTTTTGGTTTTGGTAAGTTGGTATACAATAGTCAATGGTGATCTATAATTGTCTATGATGGTCTGTAATGGTTTGTTAATGTTTGTAATTGAAAAAAAACTTACTTAGATTTTAAAAAGAGAACTGTAGATAATTATATACCATTATAGACTACCATAGATTACTATAGACCATTATAGACCATAATGTGTTAGTCTTTTTTGGGCTCAAGTAGGTTGGTCTATGACCTTTTATAATGGTCTATGATGGTCTCTAGTTGTATATAATGGTCTACGAACTATAGTCATTTATAATTATCTATAGTGGTTTTTGATGCCTCTAATTGTCTATGAACTTACTTAAACCAAAGAGAGACTTATACGTTATGGTCTATGGTGGTCTGTAGTGGTCTATGATACTTTATGGTAGTCATTAATGGCCTACGATGGCCTATGATTGTGTGTTGATGTTTGTTGTCGAGAAAGAACGTTCTTATAATTTAAAAAGACTATTATAGAAGATCATAAACAGTTATAGACTACCATAGAAACAGTTATAGACTATCATAGATTATCATAAACTACTAAAAACTATCATAGACCATAATATGTTAGTTTTTTTTGGCTTAAGTAAGTTGGTCTATGACCTTTTATAATGGTCTGTGATGGTCGCTAGCTGTCTATAATGGTAAATGAGGGCTTATAATCATTTATATTTATTTGAAGTGGTTTTTGATGCTTGTAATTCTCTATTAATTTACTTAAACCAAAGCGAGACTAATACATTATGGGCAAAAATGGTTTGTAGTGGTCTAATGGTCTATGATGGTCTATGATTGTGTATTGATGGTTGTAGTCGAAAATCAACTTAGATAAAGTTTACAAGGACTACTATAAATTATCATAGACAAATATAGAATTTCATATACTATCATAGACTACTATAAACCATCATAGACTATATATATATTAGCCTTTCTTTGGCTTAAGTCAATTGGTCTATGACCTTCTATAACGATCTATGGTGGTCTCTAAATGTCTACAAAGGTCTATGAGTGTTTATTTTCATTAAAAATTATCTATATAGGTTTTTGATGGTTGTAATTGTCTATAAAATTGCTAAAACTAAAAAGAAACTAATACATTATGGTCTATGATGCTCCGTAGCAGTCTACGGTAGTCTGTGGTGGTGCTTAATGGTCTATGATAGTCCATGATTGTGTATTGATGTTTATAGATGAAAATGAAATTACTTATAGTTCGAAAAAACTATTATAAATGATCTTAAACCAATATAAACCACTATAAACTATCATAGACTACTACAGACCATCATAGACCATAAGATGTTAGTCTTTCTTTGACTTAAGAAAGTTTGTCTAGGACCTTTTATAACGGTTTCTGTTGGTTTTTGCTTGTCTATAATGGTTTATGAGGGTTTGTTGTCATTTATTATTACCTAGTGATTTTTTATGCCTGTAATTATCTATGAACTTACTTAAACCAAATAAAGACTAATACATGATGGTCAATAATGGTGTATAGTAGTCTATGATAGTCTATGATGGTCTTTAATGGTCTATGATGGTCTATGATTGTGTATTGATGCTTATACTCGAAAATGAACTTACTTATAGCTCAAAAATAATACTATAGACGATCATAGACCATTATAAACCACAATAGACTATGATAGACTATTACAGACCATCCTAGATCATAATATGTTAGTCTTTCTTTGATTTAAGTAAGTTGGTTTATGACCTTCTATAATGGTCTATGATGGTCTGTAGTTTTCTATAATGATCTTTGAAGGTTTATAGTCATTTATAATTATATATAGAGGTTTCTGATGCCTATAATTGTCTATGAAATTAGTTAAATCGAAGAGAAATGAAGACATTATGGTCTATGACTATCTATAGTGGTCTATAATAGTCTACGTTAGTCTATAACGGTCTATGATGGTCTATGATTGTATATTGATGTTTGACAGGGAAAATGAACTTACTTAGAGTTGAAAAAGACTACTATAGACAACCATAGACCATTATAGACCACTATAGACTATAATAGACTACTTCAAATCATTGTAGACTATGATATGTTAGTCTTTCTTTAGCTTAAGTAAGTTAGTCAATGACTTAATATAATGGTCTATGATTGTCTCTAGTTGTCTATAATGGTCTATGGGGCTTTATAGTAATTTATAATTATCCGTAGTTGTTTTTGATGCTTGTAACTGTCTACGAACTTACCTAAACAAAAGAAAGACTAGTACGTTACGATCTGTGGTTGTCTGTAGTGGTCTACGATAGTCTATGGTTGTCTATAATGGCCTATGATGGTCTATGATTGTGTATTGATGTTTGTAGTTGAAAGTTAACATACTTAGAGTTGAAAAAGACAACTATAGAATACCATAGACCACCATAGATTATCATAGACTACTATGGACCACCATAGATTGTCAAAGACTACTACAGACCATCATAGACTATAATATGTTAGTCTTTCTTTAGCTTAAATAAGTTGGTCGATGACTTAATACAATGGTCTATGATTGTCTGAAGTTGTCTATAATGGTCTATGGGGGTTTATAATAAGTTATAATTATTAGTAATTGTTTTTTATGCTTGTAACTATCTACGAACTTACCTAAACGAAAGAGAGACTAATACGTTATCGTCTATGGTTGTTTGTAGTTGCCTACGATAGTTTATGGTGGTCTATGATTGGGTATTCATGTTTGTGGTTGAAAATGAACTTACTTAGAGTTGAAAAACACTACTATAGAATATCATAGACCATTATAGACCACCATAGACTGTCATAGACTACTATAGACCATCATAGACTACTATAGACCGTCATCGACCATAATATATTAGTCTTTCTAGCTTAAGTAAGTTGGCCTTTAACCTCCTATAATGGTCTATGATGGTCTCTTGTTGTCTACATGGTTTATGAGGGTTTATAGTCATTTACAATTATATATAGTGGTTTCTGATGCATGTAATTGTCCATAAAATTACTTAAACCAAAAAAAAAAAAACTAATACATTATGGTCTATGATGGTCTGTAGCAGTGTATAATAGTCTACATTGGTCTATAATAGTCTATGATGGTCTATAATTGTGCATTGATGTTTGTAGGTAAAAATGAACTTAGAAATGAAAAAGACTACTACAGACCATCATGGACAAAAATATGTTAGTCTTTCTTAGGCTTAACTAACTTGGACTATGACCTTCTATAATGGTCTATGATGGTCTCTAGTTATGTATGATGGTCTATGAGAGTTTATAGTCATTTATAATTATCTATATTGGTTTTTGGTACCTATAATTGTCTATGAACTTACTTAAATCAAAGAGAGGTCAGTAGATTATGGTCTACGATGGTTTATAGTGGTCAATGATATGACAGTCTATGGTGCTCTACAATGGTCTATGACGATCTATGATTGTGTATTGATGTTTGTAGCCGAAAATGAACTTACCTAGATTTTAAAAAGACTATAGACGATCATAGACCGTTGTAGACTACAATAGACTATCATAGAGTAACAAATACCATCAAAGACCATAATATTTTACTCTTTCTTTGGCTTAAGTAAGTTAACCTTTGATCTTCTATAATGGTCTATGATAGTCTCCAGGTTTCTATAATGGTTTATGAAGGCTTATAACTTCTCGTGATGCAATAACGCGTTGATCTAGTCGCCACCGAAGCCACAAAAGACTATCTAAATGGATTCGTTTCTGCCATGTATGACCTTCTATAATCGTCTATAATGGTCTCTAGCTATCTATAAAGGTCTATGAGGGTTTATTGGCATTTATAATTATCCATAGTGATTTTTTATGCTTGTAATTGTCTATGAACTTACTAAAACCAAAGAGAAACTAATATATTATGGTTTATGATGGTTTGTATTAGTCTATGGTAGTCTATGGTGCTCATTAAATGTCTATGATGGTCTATAATTGAGTATCGATGTTTGTAGTTAAAAATGAACTTACTTAGAGTTGAAAAAGTCTATTTTAGACAATCGTAGACCATTACAGACCACCGTAGACTATCATGGACTACTAAAGGCCATCATAGACTATAATATGTTAGCTTTTTTTGGCTTAAGTAAGTTGGTTTATGACCTTCTATAATGGTTTATGATGGTCTCTAGTTGTGTATTATGGTCTATGAAGGTTTATAGTCATTTATAATTATCGATAGTAGAGTTTGATGCCTATAATTGTCTCTGATGGTCTATGGTGGTCTTTAATGGGCTATGATGGTATATGATTATGTATTGATGTTTATAGTCGAAAATAAATTTACTTATAGTTCAAAAAGAGTACTATAGACAATCATAGACAATTATAGTCCACAATAGACTATAGTAGAGTACTACAGACCATCATAGACCATAATATGTTATTCTTTTTTTAGCTTAAGTAAATTGTTATTTCACCTGACTTAAACCAAAGATAAACTAATACATTACTATCTATGATGGTCAGTAGTGGTCAATGATAGACTATGGTGGTCTATAATGGTCTTTGATGGTTTATGATTGTGTATTGATGTTTGTAGTAGGAAATGAACTTACTTAGAGTTGAAAAAGACTACTGTAAACAATCATAGACCATTATAGATCACCATAGACTATCATTGACTACTACAAACCATGATAGACCACAATATGTTAGTCCTTATTTGGCTTAAGCAAGTTGATCTTTGACCTTTTATAATGGTCTATGATCGTTTATAGCCATTTATAATTATCTGTTGTTGTTTTTGATGCATGTAGTTGGCTATGAACTTACTTAAACTAAAGAAAGACTAGTACATTATTGCCTATGATGGTATGTAGAGGTCTATGATGGCCTATGGTGCTCTATAATGGTCTATGGTCGTCTATGATTGTCTATTGATTTTTGTAGTAAAAAATGAACTTACTTAGAGTTGTAAAAGACTACTACATACGATCGTAGACTATTATAAGCCACCATAGCCCATCGTAAGACTATAATATGTTAGCATTTATTTGGCTTCTGTAAGTTCGTCTATGACCTTCTATAATGGTCTATGGGAGTTTCTAGCTATCCATAAACGTCTATATGTAGTAATTTATAATTATCTATAGTGGTTTTTCATGCTTGCAATCTTATAAGAACTTACTTAAACCAAAAAGAGACTAATACATCA
The DNA here is from genome assembly GCA_030144865.1 of Tinospora cordifolia. Lineage (NCBI taxonomy): Eukaryota > Viridiplantae > Streptophyta > Magnoliopsida > Ranunculales > Menispermaceae > Tinospora > Tinospora cordifolia. Next base: position 11,866 of record JAJIYU010007517.1, on the reverse strand, counting down.
TGGTCTATGATGGCCAATAGTGGTTTATGATACATTATGGTGGTCTTTAATGATCCACAATGGTCTATGATTGTGTGTTGATGTTTGTTGTTGAAAATGAACTTACTTATAGTTTGACAAGACTACTATTGACAATCATAGACCATTATAGACAACCATAGGTTGTCATAGATTACAATAATCCATCATAGACCATAATATTTTAGTGATTCTTTGGCTTAAGTATATCGGTCTATGACCTTCTATAATGGTCTATGATGGTCTCTAGCTTTTTATAATGGTCTATGAGGGTTTATTGTCATTTATAATTATCTTATGTGGTTTTTGATGCCTATAATCATCTACTAACTTACTTAAATCAAAGAAAGACTAATACATAATGGTTGGCAGTGGTCTATGGTAGTGTATGGCAGTCTACATTAGTCTATGATGGTCTATGATTGTGTATTGATGTTTGTAGTCAAAAATTAATTTAGATAAAGTTTAAAAAGACTGCTATAGACAATCATAAACAAATATAGACTATCGTAAACTACTATAGACCATCACAAATGATAATATGTTAGTCTTTCTTTGGCTTAAGTAAGTTGGTCTATGACCTCTCGCAATGATCTATGATGGTATGTAGTTGTGTATGTCTATGACGGTTTATTGTCATTTATAATTATCTATAGTTGTTTTTTATGCTTGTAATTGTCATTGAACTTGCTAAAAGAAAAGAAAAACTAGTACATTATGGTCTTTGATGGTCTGTAGTGGTCTATAATAGCCTACGGTAGTCTATAATGGTCTATGATTATTTATTGATGTTTGTAGTTGAATATTAACTTACTTAGAGTTTTGAAAGACTACTATAGATGATCAAATACCCTTATAGATCACATAGAATATCATAGACTACTACAAACTATCATAGACCATAATATGTTAGTCATTCTTTAGCTTAAGTAAGTTGATTTGACCTTCTACATTGGTCTATGATGGTATATAGTCATTTATAACTATATGTAGTGGTTTTTGATGCCTTTTGTTATCTATCAACTTACTTAAACCAAAGAAAGACTAGTATATTATGGTGTATGATTGTATGTAGTGGTCTATGATAGTCTATGGTGGTATACAATAGTCTATGACGGTCCCTGATTATGTATTGATGTTTCCAATGAAAAATGAACATACTTAGAGTAGATCATAGACTATTATAAACTACCATAGATTGTCATAAACTACTACAGACGATCACAAACTATAATATGTTAGTCTTTCTTTGGCTTATGTAAGTTCGTTTATGACCTTCTATAATGGTCTGTGATGGTCTCTAGCTGTCCATAAATTTCTATGATGGTTTATAGTCATTTATAATTGTTTATAGTGCTTTTTTATGCTTGTAATTGTCTATGAACTTACCTAAACTAAAGGGAGACTAATACAATAAGGTCTACGATGGTATGTAGTAGTCTATGATAGTCTATGGTGGCTTATAATGGTTTATGATTGTGTATTGATGCTTGTAATCGAAAATGAACTTACTTTAAGTTTAAAAAGACTATTATAGATTATCATAGACTAATGTAAGCCGCTATAGACTATCATAGACTACTACAGATCATTGTAGACCATAATATGTTAGTCTTTCTTTCGCTTGAATAAGTTGGTCTCTAACCTTCTATAATAGTCTATGATGGTCTCTAGTTGTGTATAATGGACTATGAGGGTTTATAGTCATTTATAATTGTCTATAGTGGTTTTTGATGCCCAAAATTGTCTATAAACTTTCTTAAATCGAAGAGAGATGAATACATTGTGGTCTATAATAATTTATAATGGTCTATGATGGTCTCTAGTAGTGTATTGATGCTTATAGTCGAAAATGAAGTTACTTATAATTCTAAAAGAGTACTATAGATGATTATAGACAATTATATTCCACAATAGACTATCGATAAAGTATTATAAACCATCATAGACCATTATATGTTAGTCTTTCTTTGGCTTAAGTAAGTTGGTTTATGACTTTCTATAATGGTCTATGATGGTCTCTAATTGTGTTTAATTGTCTATAAGGGTTTATAGTCATTTATAATTATCTATAGTGGTTTTTAATGCCTTTAATTATCTATGAACTTACTTAAACAAAGAGAGACTTATACATTATTGTCTATGATCTTCTGTAGTGGTCTATGATAGTATATGGTAGTCTATAATGGTCTATGATTGTGCATTAATATTTTGCAATTGAAAACGAACTTACTTAGAGTTAAAAAGACTACTATAGACGATTATAGACCATTATAGACCACCATAGACTATCATAAACTACTATAGACCATCGTAAACCACAACATGCTAGCTTTTCTTTGGGTTAAGTTGCAATACCCCGAAATTGTTTACGAAATTCAATTAAATAAATTAAATAAGGAAGAATTGATCCTTGGGCTTGGGGTATTGTGGTAGTGAGATAAAAAATCAAAAAGAAATTGAAGGCTTGTGTGCGTAAGAAATGAATTAGAAGTATTTTCTGACCTAGTACCGCGGTACTCGAATGCGAATACTGCGGTAACACGACAAGTTTCTAAAATATTGCAGGCAAAAGGCCATCCAAAATGAATTGGAAAGTCCCCAAATCCTAAATTACTATTTCCTGTGCGCAAGAATGAAAAAATAGCGAGTTTCCTATGCTGGGAACACCCCAAACTTGCCAATTCGCACCTGCTTGAATTCTATATAAACGCTATCTGGGCTCACATTCTCTTTATCCCAGCAAGAATAGACAAGTCCTTCTTGCTCTTTTTGCCTCCCTCTTGTCATCCCTTTTCTTTCTTGAGCTGTTTTAAACAACAATTGGAGTAGTAGTAATGAAGTGTTGCACAGAATTCTGTGCGAGCAGTTGGGGAGATCTAAAGGAGATTCGATTGGAGGTTCAAAAAAGAGTTACTATTTGAGGTCGAGATGATTTTCAACTTTTACTTTATTATTTTGATTTAAATATGGCTTGCATGTATGTGATGCTCTAAATATGCATGATCAGTTATATTACATGTCATGTAGAATATGCATGCTTAGGCTTACATTAATAAATATGTATGCTAAGTGATGATATGATCCATACTCTGTTGTTACCAAGCTCGCATTTTTAATTTTTGTTTAAGTTCAGTTTATTTACATGAATGTTATGTTCTTACACTTAATAAAAGATTAATTGAGATTCTAACCACGTACAACCGCGAAAAAGGATTTCTTCGTGTGTGTTCTAACCATGCCAGACCTTTGACTTAGAATTGAGTGTCAGGATTGACTCTAGAGTAAACTGGGTTTCCAAGAGTGATCCCACTTCACAGAGAAGCATTTGAGTTTCAGGAATGATCTCTCTCCCTAGATCTGAAACACAGAGGTTAATCCCTTTTAGTCTTTATTACAACTGAAAATAATGAACTGTTTGAATCACATAATATTCGAAAGTACTTGACCTATTTGTCTTATTTCTTGAAATAATGATTTAAATATTTGAAATGATCCACTGGGCTTCAAGCTCACCCCTTCTTTCTAATCATTCAAGAAATTGATATATTAAGACCTTATGGAGTACTCTTAGATTATTTTCTTTTTGAGATTTTATTAAACTATAGGGCTTGTTGGCCCAAGTTATTTTATTTAAGTTTTTAAGTTATTTCCGCTATATTAAACCCAAAGGCTATGTGCCTTGAAATTTTGAATAAATTAATGATATTAGATTTTATTTATACCATGGTGTTGATATTATTATTTTTTTATGAAATATATTTATGCATAAATTAATGTACTTAAAAAGTCCCAAGGATTTCGGAGGAGAAAAAGGAAAGAACAATAACATAACACGGGGCCCGCCTCTCTTGGGTCCTAAAATAGAAAGAAAAATATCGTCGGATGACGTGGGCCCGAGGCACAGGATGCAGGGTGTTACATAAGTAAGTTGGTCTTTGACCTTATATAATGGTCTATGATAGTATAGAGTCATTTATAATTTTTTGTAGTTGTTTTTGATACCTATAATTGTCAATGAACTTATTGCAACCAAATAGAGACGAATACATTATGGTCTGCGAAGGTATGCAGTGGTCTATGGTAGTATATGGTTGTTTATAATGGTCTATGATTATGTATTGATGTTTGCAGTCGAAAATGAACTTACTCATAGTTTAAAAAGACTACTACATATGATTATAGACCATTATAGACTACCATAATGAACTCATCTACAATCTATGATGGTTTCTAGTTTTGTATAATGGTCTATGGGAGTTTATAGTCATTTATAATTATCTATAGTAGTTTTTGATGCCTTTAATTGTCAATGAACTTACATAAACAAAAGAGAGATTAATACATTATGGTCTATGATGGTCTATAGGGGTCTATGGTACTCTACAGTGGTGTTTTATGGTCTACAATGATCTATGAATGTGTGTTGTTGAAAACAAACTTACTTATAGTTTCAAAGTCTACTATAAATGATCATTGACCATTACAGACCACCATAGAGTATCATAGACTACTATACACTATCGTGGACCATAATATGTTAGTCTTTCATTGGTTGAAGTAAGTTGGTTTACGACCTTCTACGATAGTCTATGATGGTCTCTAATTGTATATAATGATCTATGAGTGTTTATAGTCATTTATAATTATCTACAATAGGTTTTGATGCCTGTAATTGTCTACAAATTCAGTTAAACAAAAGAGAGACCAACACATTACAGTCTACGATGGTCATTAATGGTCTATGATACCCTATGGTGGTCTATAATGGTCTATGATGACAATTATTGTTTATTGATGTTTGTAGTAAAAAATTAAATTACTTAGAGTTGAAAAAGACAACTTTAGACGATCATAGACCATTATCGACCACCATAGATTATCATAAACTAGCGTAGACTATCGTAGATGATAATATGTTAATCTTTTTTTGGCTTGAGTAAGTTGGTCTATGCCCTTCTGTAATGGTCTAACATGGTTTTTAGTTGTCTATAATCATGTATGAGGGTTTATAGTCATTTATAATTATCTTTAGTGGTTTTTGATACCTATAATTGTCTATTAACTTACTTAAACGAAAGAGAGACTAATACATTATGGTTTATGATGGTTTGTAGTGGTCTATGATACTCTATGTAGGCCTTTAAAAGTCTATAATGGTCTATGATTGAGTATTGATGTTTATAGTCAAAAATAAAGTTACTTATAGTTCAAAAAGAATATTAGAGATGATCATAGATCATTATAGACCACCATAGACTATCATAGACTACTACAGACTTTCGAAGACCATAATATGTTAGCATTTCTTTGGTTATAGTAAGTTGGTCTGTGACCTTCTATAATTGTCTCTGATGGTCTCTAGCTATCTATAATGGTTTAATAAGGTTTACAGTCATTTATTATTATCTGAAGTGGTTTTTCGTGCATGTAATTGTCTATGAACTTAAACCAAAGAAAGACCAATAAATTATGGTCTATGATTGTTTGTTGTGGTCTATAATAGTCTATGTTGGTCTATAATGATCTATGATGGTCTATGATTGTGCATTGATGTTTGCAATAAAAAATGAACTTACTTTGAGTTTAAAAAGACTACTATAGACAATCATAGACTAATATAGACTGCCACAGACTATCATGGACTACTACATTTCATTGTAGACCAGAATATGTTAGTCTTTCTTTATCTCAAGTAAGTTGGGCTATAACCTTCTATAGTGGTCTATAATGGTCTCTAGTTGTGTATAATGATCTAAGAGGGTTTACAAACATTTATAATTATCTATAGTTGTTTTTGACGCCTATATATGTCTATGATCTCACTTAGAATGAAGAGAGACAAATACATTATGGTCTATAATGGTCTATACCAGTCTATGATAGTCTATGGTGGTCTTTAATGGTCTATGATGATATATGATCATGTATTAAAGTTTATAGTAAAAAAAGAAGTTGCTTATCATTCAAAAAATTGTACTATAGACAATCATAGACATCTATAGTCTACAATAGACTATCCTAGACTACTACGGACCATCATAGGCGAAAATATGTTTGTCTTTCTTTAGCTTAAGTAAGTTGGTCTTTAACCTTTTATAATGGTTTATGATGGTATCTTGTTTTTTATAATGGTTTATGAGAGTTTATAGTCATTTTTAAATATCTATAATGGTTTTTGAAGCTTGTAATTGTCTATGAACTTACTTTAACCGAAGAGAGACTAAGACATTACAATCTATGATGGTCTATAGTGGTCTATGATAGTTTGTGGTCATCGATAATGGTCTATGATTGTGTATCAATTTTCGTAGTTGAAAATGAACTTACTTAGAGTTGAAAAAGACTACTATAGTCGATCATAGACCATTATAGATGACCATAGACTATCATAGACTACTATAGACCATCATTGACCACAATATGTTAGTCTTTCTTTAGCTTGAGTAAGTTGGTCTTTGACCTTCTATAATGGTCTATGATGGTATATAGTCATTAATTTAGAATAATTTTTAGTGGTTTTTGATGCTTGTAGTTGTCTACGAACTTACTTATACTAAAGAGAAACTAATACATTATGGTCTATGATGGTATGTAGTGGTCTTTGATAGTCCATGTGGTCTATAATGGTCTATGATGGTCTATAATTGTGTATTGATGTTTGTAGTCAAAAAGGAACTTACTTAGCGTTGAAAAAGACTACTTTAGATGATCATAGAACATTATAGACCACCATAGATTATGAACTTACTTAAACCAAAGAAAGACTAATACATTATATTTTATGATGGTTTTTAGTAGTCTACAATACTCTATAATGGTCTTTAAAGGTCTATGATGGTTTATGATTGTATGTTGATGTTTGTTGTCAAAAATGAATGTATTTTTAGTTTAAAAAGACTACTATAAACCATCGTAGACTATTATAAACCACATAAACTATTACAAACCATCATAGACCACAATATGTTACCTTTCATCTGCTTAAGTAAGTTGTTTTATGACCTTCTATAAAGGTCTATGATGGTCCCTAGCTATCTACAATGGTTTATGAGGGTTTATAGTAATTTATATTTATATGAAGTGGTTTTTGATGCATGTAATTGTCTATTAACTTAAGTAAACCAAAGAGAAACTATTATATTATGGTATATGATGGTCTGTAGTGGTCTATGATAGTCTATGGTCGTCTATAATAGTCTATGATGGTTTATGATTGTGTATTAATGTTTGCAGTAAAAAATAAAATAGAGTCTAAAACGACTACTATAGACGATCATAAACAACAATAGACTCTCATAGACTATTATACATTACTGTAGATAGTCATAAACTATAATATGTTAGCCTTTCTTTAGCTTAAGTAAGTTCGTCTGTGACCTTCTATAATGGTCTATGATGGTTTCTAGTTGTCTATAAAGGTCTATGATGCTTTATTGTCATTTATAATTATTTATTGTGGGTTTTGATGCTTCAAATTGTTTATGAACTTACTAAAACCAAAGAGAGACTAATGCATTATGGTCTGTGGTGGTCTGTAGTGGTCTATTATAGTTTATGGTGGTTTTTAATGGTCTATGATTATGTATTTATGTTCATAGTAAAAAATGAAGTTACTTATACTTCAAAAAGACTACTATAGATGATAATATATCATTATAGACTACCATAGACTTTCATAAACTACTACAAACCATCGTAGACCATAATATGTTAGTTTTTCTTTGGCTATCATAAGTTGGTCTATGACCTTCCACGATGTTCTATGATGCCTTTTAGCTATGTATAATGGTCTATGAAGGTTTATAGTCATTTATAATTATCTGAAGTGGTTTTTGATGCCTGTAATTGTCTCTAAACTTAAACCCAAAGAAAGACTAATACATTATGGTCTATGATTGTCTGTTGTCTTCCATAATAGTCAACGCTGGTCTATAATGGTCTATGATGGTCTATGATTGTGTATTGATGTTTGTAATTCAGTATGAACTTACTTGGAGTTTAAAAAGACTACTATGGACAATCGTCGACCAATATTGACCGCCTTAAACTATCATAGACTACTATAGACCATTATAAACCATAATATGTTAGTCTCTCTTTTACTTTAGTAAGTTGGTCTATGACCTTCTATAGTGGTCTATGATGGTTTCTAGTTGTGTATAATGGTCTATGTGGGTTTATAGTCATTTATAATTATCTATGGTGGTCTTTGATGTTTATAATTGTCTATGAACTTACTTAAACTAAAGAGAGACTAAGATATTATGGTCTATAATGGTCTGTAGTAGTCTATGATAGTCTATGGTGGTCTTTGATGTTTATAATTGTCTATGAACTTACTTAAACTAAAGAGAGACTAAGATATTATGGTCTATAATGGTCTATAGTAGTCTATGATAGTCTATGGTGGTCTTTTATGGTTTGTGATGCTATATGATTGTGTATTAATGTTTATAGTTGAAAATGAAGTTACTTATAGTTATGAAAGAGTACGATAGGCGATCATAGACATTTATAGTCCACAATAGACTATCATAGACTACTATAGACCATCATAGACCGTAATATGTTAGTCCTTTTTGACCTAAGTAAGTTGGTCTATGACCTTCCATAATGGTCTATTATGGTCTCTGGTTTTTTATAATGGTGTATGAAAGTGTATACTCTTAACAATTACCTATAGTGGTTTTTTATGCTTGTAATTGCCTATGAACTTACTTAAACCAAAGAGAGATTAATATATTATTGTCAATGATGCTCTATAGTGGTCTGTAATAGTCTATGGTGGTCTATAATGGTCTATGATTGTGTATTAATGCTTGTAGTTGAAAATGAACTTACTTAGAGATGAAAAAAAACTACTATAGACGATCATAGACCATTATAGTCCACCATAGACTATCGTAGACTACTACAGACTGTCATAGACCACAATATGTTAGTCTATCTTTAGCTTAAGTAAGTTGGTCTTTGACCTTCTATAATGGTCTATGAACTTACTTAAACCAAAGAGAGACTAATACATTATGGTCTATGACGATGTGTAGCTGTCTATGATAGTCTATGGTGGTCGTTAATAGTCTATGATGGTCTATGATTGTGTACTAATATTTATAGTTGAAAATGAAGTTACTTAGAGTTCAAAAAGAATACTCTAGACAATTATAGATCATTGTAGACCACCATAGACTATCATAGACTACTACAGACCATTATAAACCATAATATGTTAGTCTTTCTTTAGCTATAGTAAGTTGGTCTACGACTTTCTATAATGGCCTATGATGGTCTCCAACTATCTATAATGGTTTATGAAGGTTTATAGCCTTTTACAATTATTTGAATTAGTTTTAGATTTCCATAATTGTCTATGAACTTACTTAAACCAAAGAGAGACTAATACATTATGCCCTATGATTGTTTGTTTTGTTCTATAATAGTCTATGCTAGGTTGTAATGGTCTATAATGGTCTATGATTATGTATTGATCTTTGTAATTAAAAATGAACTTACTTAGAGTTGAAAAAGACTACTATAGACGATCATAGACCAATATAGACTACCATAGACTATCATAGACTACTATAGACCATCGTAAACCATAATATTTTAGTCTTTCTTTGGTGTAAGTAAGTTGGTCTATGACCCTTTATAGTGGTCTATGATGGTTTATATTCCTTTATAATTATCTATAATGGTTTTTTATGCCTATAATTGTCTATGAACTTACTTAAACCGAAGAGACACTAATACATTATAGTTTATAATAGACTATAGAAGTCTATGATAGTCTATGGTAGTCTTTAATGGTATATGATTTTGTATTGATGTTTATAGTCAAAAACAAAGTTACTTATAGCCAAAAAGAGTACTATAGATGATCATAGATAATTATGGTCCACAATGGGCTCTCATAGACTACTATAGACCATCATAGACTGAAATATGTTAGTATTTCTTTAGCTTCAGTAAGTTAGTCTTTCGCCTTCTATAATGGTCTATGATGGTTTCTAGCTATTTATAATGGTCTATGAGGGTTTATAGTCATTCATAATTATCTGAAGCATTTTTGATGACTAAAATTGTCTTAACTTACTTAAACTAAAGAGAGACTGATACATTATGGTTTATGATGGTATTTTGTGGTCTATAATAGTCTATGCTAGTTTATAATGGTCTATGATGGTCTACGATTGTCTATTGATGTTTGAAATAAAAAATGAACTTGCTTAGAGTTTAAAAAGACTACCATAGACAATCATAGACCAATATAGACCACCATAAAATATCATAGACTACTACAGACCATCATAGACTATAATATGTTAGCTTTTTTTAGCTTAAGTAAGTTGTTCCATGACTTTCTATAACGGTCAAGGATGGTCTCTGGCTATCTATAAAGGTCTATGAGGGTTTACTATCATATATAATTATCTATACTAGTTTTCGACTTGTAATTGTCTATGAACTTACTAAAATCGAACAGAGACTAATACATTATGGTCTATGATGGTTTGCAGTGGTCTATGATAGTCTATGGTAGTTTTTAATGGTCTATGGTAGACCGCCATATACTGTCATAGAATACTACAGACCATCATAAACCATAATATGTTAGTCTTTCTTTTGCTTAAGTAAGTTGGTCTATGACCTTTTATATTAGTCTATGATGGTTTGTAGCTGTGTATAATGGTCCATGAAGGTTTATAGTCATTTACAATTATATATAGTGTTTTTTTATTGTTGTAATTGCCTATGAACTTACTTAAACCAAAGATAGACTAGTACTTTATGGTTTGTGATGGTTTGTAGTTGTTTATGATAGTTTATGATGGTCTACAATAGTCTACGATGGTTTAAGATTTTGTATTGACGTTTGTAGCTAAAAATAAACTTACTAAGAGTTGAAAAGATTACTATGGATGATCATAGACCATTATAGACCCCTATAGACTATCAGAGACTTCTACAGACCTTCATAGACCACAATATGTTAGTATTTCTTTGGAATATATAAGTTTGTCTTTAACCTTTTATAATGGTCTATGTTGCTTTCTAGCTGTCTATAATGGTCTATGACAGTATATAGTCATTTATAATTTCTAGTAGTGGTTTTCATGCCTATAATTGTCTATGAACTTACTTAAATGAGGGAGAGACTAATACATTATTGTCTGTAGTAGTCTATGATAGTCTATGGCGGTCTCTAGTGATCTATGACTGTCTATGATTGTGTATTGATGTTTGCAGTCGAAAACTTACTTAGAGTTAAAAAAGACTACTCTGGACAATCATAGACAACTATATACCACCATGGACTATCATAGACTATTATAGACCATCATAGACTATAATATGTTAATCTTTCTTTGGCTTCTATAAGTTTGTAACACCCCAACCCCCACATACACGTTCTTTGAGTGTTGGACCTAACCACCGTTCCTTTTTGACAGTGGACTTAACCAATTGGCGAGTCGGGCCGGTGTTACTTTACATGTGACACACACTTGACATTCTACTTTTCAATATATCATGTTTTAGGGTAATTTCAAGAATACAACTTCCCACAAAACAAGACAATTATAGGAGATAAGAAAAGTTCAATTCTTGATTAATTCATAAAGAAAGTACATAGCTTTCTAATTCAAGAATAAACCATTACATTGTTTATCAAAAGAGATTCATAAACTCAAAATAAAAATCAATTTTCAGCGGAAGTCTTAATTCAAAATTGGGCGACATGCCCTTACATTAAAAAGAAACTTTAAGAAAATAGAAACTTGCTAAAAAGCTATCCAAAATCCCATGATCTTCATGATTTCAAATTCCTGAAAAATAAAAGGAA
>JAJIYU010007516.1:0-19060 GCA_030144865.1 Tinospora cordifolia | reverse complement strand
GAGCCTAGTTGATCATCCTAGTTTTATGCATTACATAAAACAAGTACAAAACAATAAACATGCAAAACACTTTTCAAATATTAGGTGCTCAAGCAATATATATGGTTTGAGTAAAAAATTCTCATTGGCAGTAAAGGTATCCCCAGGCGACCCTTCAAATCTCATGCATCGTGCATATCAAAATTATCTCACCTGGACAAATACAAGAGAAGTCATTCAACTCACATCAAATAAAGATTGTTTTACAACCAGTCTCTAGAGGTTACAATATGTAGCCCAATCTAAATGCTAAAGCACATCGTCTAGGGTCCACCTACACTGTCTTTAATTAGACCATTACCCCATAAAAGTGTATTCTCATCTTGTTAGTCTGAACTTCATGAATTATACATGTATGTCATCCAATAAACAACTCATATATCATCATATCATAAATAAATCCTGCCATTACACATATAATTACATATTAACTTCAATTCCATAAGTTATATTCAAATTTTCACAATTGCATAAAATATCAAAATCATCATACATGCAAATTATAAAAGATTAACAAACAACAAAGTCACACATCCACAATCAATATACATAATAACATAGTCCCATATTGCAACATACGTATATACAAAATCATGCTTGTTATTTCGTTCTCATTAATTGTAAAGGACAAAACAAGGCATCATCTCCATCTCTATTACTTTATCCAAAATTTATTTTTTGAGATTTAGTTTCAATAAACTTTGTCTTCATTGTATCCTTCCATCGATTTAGCCTAAACGTGTCTATATGGTTGAAAACCTTAGGGTTTGTCAAGAAAGAAAGATTGTTTTAGAAGTTTACCATAAAATATAATTTTAAAAAGCATACCCAGACAAAAATCTGTTTACTTTGAAGTAACAACCTTCTAGAGTGTTAGAACAATTTTGGGTATTGCTCCTACAAATAACCAAACCTTTTACATCGCCAACTCTCCAAATCTCATTAGAATCAGTCATCAAGAGTAAAGTTCTTTGTAAGTTCACTCAAAGGACATCCTAGGTTTGAAGTTTGTGGCTTTAGAAGAGGAATTGAAGACAAAAAGATGATAAAGATGATTGCTATATGTTTAAAGAGAAGAAGATGATGAGATTTTTGTAAAAGAGGGTTGAAGATAGCTGGGATGGAGGAATTGAGTGTCATTTAAGTTGACAGAGAATAGAAAGTGGCTAGGGTCTGCTTATAAAGTTTATATTCAAGTTCTGATATTCAACACATGGTTGAGATGTAGACTTTAAAATCTAGGGGTCAAGACCCATTAGTTATTAACTATGTAATGCATGTTTTTTTATCATATGATATTGTATTTTTATAATTTTTTCTTTTTTTTTCTTTTCTATTTTTTTAATTTTTTGCAGTTTTTATTCTTTATTTTAATGTTTTTTTATCCTTCTTTCTTTTTATTTTTTATTTTTTCCTTTTCTACTCCTTTTTTTCTTTTTTTATTTGTTTCTTTCATTTTATCTTTTTTTAATTCTTCATTTTTTCTTTTTCTCTATTAATTTGTTTCCTTCTTTTATTTTCTATTTTTCTTCTTTTCCTTTTGTTTTATATTTTTTTGCTATTATTTTTATCTATCTTTTCTTTTTTAATCTTTTATTTTCTTTATTTTTATTTTTTATTTTATTTTTACATTTTTTTCATTTCATTTTTCTTTCTTTTTTTAATTATTTTGTTTTTCTTTTTTTCTTTCTTTAGTTCTATTTCTCCCTATTTTTCTATTTCTTATTCAATTTTCCCTTTCTTTTTTTTTATTCTTCAATTTTTTTCTTTTGATTTTTTTGGCTTCTTTTTGTAATTTTTTCTTCCCATTTCACTTTTTCCCGTTCTTTTTGTTTTGTTTCTTTTTCCCATTTTTTTGTTTATTTCATTTCTTTTGTTATTCTTTTGCTGTTTCTTTTTTTGTCCTTTCCTTCTTTTCTATTTTTTAATCAATTTTTTTCTTTTTTTTGTTCTTTATCTTTTATTTATTTTGGCTTCTTTGTTTTTTTTTTCTAGGAGCATTATTAGTTCTTGAAATATGTTATGGACATATAACTATTATTTATTATTAATTGTATTTATTTATTTTATTTGCTTTGGTGTAATTTAATTTATTTTCTTTTGTTCTGTTTTATTATTATCATAACTCGCATCATAATTATCGATATTTTATCACAATTCTTTATCAATGTCTTATTTTACAATTACTTCATTCTAGGATTATTGTTAGCATTATTCAGTTTTTTTAATTATTTTTTTCATCTATGACTCATTATTATTTGCGTATTCTACCCAATATATTTTTAACACCATTTCTTCGTGTCTATGATAATAATAATAATAATATTATTTTTTTTTTTATTATCATTCATCAATATCGTTATCGTTATATCACTATTATTATTATCATCATCATCATCATCATTATTATCATATTCATTAATTTTTTTATTTATTAAATTCATTCATAACTTTTTTTTTCAAAATATCACACAATGTCCCAATTACCAAATTTACCTACTGGCCTTAATACTAGCGTCATTGGAACAGTCTCAACTCAAGGTGGTCCATTAAGTAGGAGTGGTGGGATAGGGGCAATCAGGACAGTCTCAACTCAATCCTAAGAGCATCCGCAATGCACTCAATGGAACGCTACGCTCCGGGCGTTGAGCGTTCAACGCCCAATTAGTATTTTTTTATATTTTTTTAAATGAGTTGTCCGCAAGATCATACGCTCAGTGGCTCAGTCTGCACCAAACGTATGAGCATTGCGGACGCCTTAAGATTTTTCTTACCAACTACATGAGGCACAAGGATTTAGAGGTGTGTAGGATCTAATCATAGGGAAGTAGATGATAGAGAGGCTATGATGACACATGTGGATACTTTTGAAGTTAGGGCATCTCCAACCTCAACTTTATTTTTTACTCCATTTTGAAGTTACTCCAACACTAAATTGTAATTTCTTCTCCAACCCATTACTCCATTTTTTACTCTAAAAAAGAATATTTTAAATTTTTACTTTTTTTTATTTTCTTTTTTATTTTTTTAATTATTTTTTATTATGCATTATCTAAATTTGTTTTTAAAAAAAATCACAACCTTCAATTTCATATCTAATGTCAATTTAAAATATTAAAATTTTAAATATATACAAAATATAAAAAATATCAAATTTAGAAAAAAATAATTATATACATTAAAACATGTTTATTTTAAAAAATAAAAAACAAAAATAAGTCTAAAATAATAAAATTCAATAATATAAAAATAAATAACATAACTAAAAATTTTAAAATAATTAAATTTATAAGTTAACAAATATAATTTCAATAAAAAATTTTTAATCAAAATTATAACTAAAATAAAAAAAAATTATTAATTTTAAAAAATAAAAAAATAAAAAACTACCAGCGTCAAAGTTGGCACTGGTGAACAACTGTGGTTGGAGTAAGAAAAGATGTTTGATTTAAAAGACTATTACAAAAGCAAGGCCGGACCTCATTAGATGGAACAAAAAAGACAATATGTAAGAAGAAATCTAATGGGCAAATATGGAGTTTAAGGCATAGAGAGGTAATCTTGTGATAGGATCACGCAGGAGGATATCTTATTGGAAATATTAGAGTTAAGACAGCCACTAGGGTTTCTGTGGTCCCGTGAGAATAATGGGTTACCTATCTCTAGGTGGATTTTGACTTGGACCAATTTTCTTTCACAAGTGATCTTGTGCATTGTCTATGGGCCCAATGATGGGCAAAGATACAAACTGTACTATTTATTTTTGTCAATAAATTTCTTACTGTTTTCCTCTCACAAAAAAATTATAGAAATTAAACAGCTATCCAACAACTGATGCAAGTTTATACATACAAAAAGCTAAAAGAATAGAGTTTTTACTAGCGGTGACAATTTGTGACACGACACGATAACCTGACACAAAGTTAACGGGTTTGAGTCAAAACGGGTCAAATACGATTATACACGACTAAATGCGTGTCATAAATAGGTTAACCTGATAAACTCGAAAATAACACGTTTAACACGATTATGTATAAGTTAAGAGATAAACTATAAATAAGTTCTTTTAAAATTAATATATTTATTAATTTGTTGATAGTGTAATTTATTTATTTATTTTTTCGATATAATTTTAAAAAAAATTAATTTATTTTTAATATATTTTATATTTTTATTAATATTTTTTATAAAAAATTATTTTAAAAATTAATTATAAAAAGTTAAATAGGCCATATACAGGTATACGATTATAAACACGATTATGACACGACCCATTTACGACACGACTCATTTATGACACGACCCGTTTATAATATATATGACACGACTCGTTTACAACAAGACCCATTTATGACACAATGACACGAATTGTCACTCCTAGTTTTTACATCACCTTTTGATGTAAACCTATCTCAAATTGAAATAATGAAGCATGCTTTTTTAAAAGCTTCATCTTCCAACTAATATTACAAAAAATACATATAATAGATTAAATTATCATAAGTAAATTAGATATAATCTGAAAAGGAAATTGTTTGGGAACAAATATCCTTGCAAGTTTATAACTGAGCTCCATAAGTCATCATGGATACAAACAAAAGGAAAGAAGCAAACTAAATACTGCAACCAAGGGGAACTTTACAACCATGAAGACTACAAAAATACTCAATTACTCACCACATGTAGAAGTTGCTTTCCAGGAATATGAGCCCCTAGATCACTAAACTCTGCTTCCATGAATGCTATAAGTGCAACATTATCCTAGGTCCTAAGTGCATGGCAAACAATTAAAAGAATGATGCAACAAAATCTCCCTCTCAAAAAGTCTACAATGATAACCTCCAAAACGAGCCTTCCCAGACTACAAGTGCATTCCTAATTTCGTATCACCTTCAATAGTCGGTGGTTCAAAGCAGCTTTCTTCTGAGTGCTGGGAACTAATGCATCTGTCTAAGATTGCGTAGCCCTGTTAAATTCAGCCTGGAAATATAGGAGCACCCACTTTAATATGAAAAATAGCTCCTACCCCCGAAAAAAATAAAAAAAATAAAGAGGAAGAGTGCATATGATGCCACTACTATCCTTAGGAGGAAGGGGAGGCCCAAGGCAAGGGAATCCACTGTTTTCATTTTTGTTCACATTGTCGCAGACACTTGGAGAGAATACTAATTAGATCAAGGTATTTGGGCTTTATCTTTGTGTGTGTGTGGGGGGGGGGGGCGGGGAAGGGGCCTAGTCCAAGGCAACCAAACCCAAAGGAGAAGGGATAGCTAGGGTGGAGGAGAGGAAAGACCTGATGGGAGAGGTTTGGATGGAAAATCTAAAAAAGCCCAATAACAAGAGCATGAAAGGGTCAAGAAATTCCTACAGTTAAGGCCCAGCTATTTAATGTTTAGCCAAGAGATGATATAAAGAGTAGGTTCATTGGAGTAGTAGTCTTTTGATGCAAAGGCTCAACTAGAATATTAGAGGGTGTGGATCCTTCCCATGAAGAAGGCAATCTATTCAGCCAAGGTTAATATCGTGGCTTTGAACATGAGGATTGTTTCATCTCTGTGGTAGAAGAGGTTTGTCAACTAGAACCACTTACCAGCTCTAGGGACTTCAAGGGAAGTGCTAGCCAAGTGGGACAAAAAATAGGTACAAATTCTAGATTATCTGATTGGCCAATATTCCATGTCAATCAAAGTTAAGGGCCACAATTTGGATGACTAGCGGTTCTCGCCGCCGAGGATCACAATAGTCTTCTTTCTCAATACGTAACTCTTTGCCAACGTTCTTCTTCATCGTCTTCGCTGAGAAACAAAACGCTTCTTCGTCATCTCCACCGGAAAACAAAAACAAAAACTTACTGGTTTGGTTTTTTTCTTTTTTTTTTTTTTTGGTTTTCTTTCTGTTTCAAGTTTTGCTTTTTTTTCTTTTTTTTTCAATTTTTTTTCTGGTGGTAGCGATGACATGTATACCATATCATTTCAAATAGGCTATATTAGTTGCTTACTTGTCTCCACGTTACCTCCACTTTAACAATTTAATTTTGATTTCATCCACTAAATACAATTTAATGTCAAATTGATAGGTTTTTTTTTTTTTGGTCAAAATTGAAATGTTACGATATATTTACAAAAGTCCTAAGACGTTAGCTTTTTTAAGCCTACTAACCCAAAAGGCGATGGCAAACCGACGCAGAACATAACAATAGTGTGGTAAGGCAGCAGGAGCAGATGCAGCGGCGGCAATTGATTAGCGGCGATTTTAGGCCCAACAGTGCAAAATAATGGTAATAAACATATTTTAATTTATTTAATAATATTTTAAGTTATGTGTTATAACTGAAATTTTATAAAAATGAGTGGATGATAGTGTGAATATATTTTTTAATATTTTTTGTAATTTTATTTCTATAATATATAAGTCATTTTACGACCCGATTTCTTTTCGATTTCTTTTCACACGAATAGATGCCACTCTCAAACAAAAAAAAAAAAAAAAAAAATATATATATATATATATATATATAATAAAATATGTGGGAAAAAATTTTACTCGCGTCCGGCGACCAGCGAGCCAGCAATCAATTCATCGGCGTTCACTTTAGTTTACCGTTGAACCTTCCACCGTGGATGAACCCATGTCGAAGCCGTGCCCGATTCCAGACGAATCTGACATCGTTCTCCGCTCTGCAATTGCTTCCAGGCTTCTTCTCCTTACCCTAATTATCTTATGGAGGTCGCTTCTAAGCCCTTACGATACTTCCGCTTCCTTAAACCTTGATTGTCTTTCTTCAAATCGCAACACCACATCGTCTTCGTCGTCGACATCTTTTTCTTCCGCGATCGGATCAGCCATTGAAAGTAGCATTGTTTGGGACGGAGTCTACTTCGTCAGAATCGCGCAGTGCGGGTACGAATACGAGCAAAATTATGCGTTCTTGCCGCTGTTACCAATCTGCATTTACGCGTTATCTTACACTGGTAATTAGGGTTTGCACTAAGAATATTTCGTATTGCCATTCGAATTGATTATGTGCTCATCTATTCATTTTATTTACTTGAGGATATTAATTTCAGTTTTCGCGCCATTGGTACCGATTATTGGACTTAGAGCGGTGCTTGGGTTGTCAGGCTATGTGATAAATAACGTTGCCTTCTTGTTAGCAGCAGTTTATTTCTATAAGTGAGTTCAATTTCTCGTTTGTTCTTCGTTTGAAAATTTATGTTGTCTTGCCGGAGAAGGTTGAGATTTTTTTGGAACTAATGTTTGTGAAGTCTGCAGTATACTGTTTTGTCGATCTGCAATTCTAAGTTCCTAACAATGAACTTATTTGCATTAATGAGCTAAGTTTTGCATCATCCGTACACTGTAATTAGCATTTTGTTGCCATTTGAAACTCCCTAAACGAGACTGTTAGTAATTTGTTTTGGCCAGATCTTCCTGTTCCGTTGTCTTAGTGCTCTTCCAGTTTTTCTTCTTCTTCTTCTTTTTTTGGGTGAAAGCAATTGGGTCCAATTCTTATATTACTTAAAACATTCTGACCATCTCTATTCAAATCTACGAGTCAAAGCATCCAACTAATCTTTTTTTTTTTTTTTTTTATATAATTCTTAGATGTTGCAGTCTCATTTTCATTCACTAAATTTTAGTCAGTAATTAATTTGATTATAGTTTTGTTGTTTTGACAGGCTCTCGCTTATTGTTTTGAAGGATAGAAAAGCTTCACTAGTTGCATCCATTATGTTCTGCTTCAATCCAGCTTCCATATTTTATTCATCAGTGTAATCTTCATTTCTTTTTCTCAAGCAAAGAAATCAAGACTCCTTGCAAAGTTGAGACTGTTAATCTGAGTTTGTTGCTTGTCTTTTAATTTGCAGGTATTCAGAAAGTTTGTATGCCTTATTTTCTCTTGGAGGTCTATACTATTTATTATCTGGTTCAAATACCATTGCTGTCCTTTTGCTAGCGCTCTCTGGTTCTGCAAGATCAAATGGTGTGCTTAATGCTGGGTATTTCTGTTTTCAGGCAATGCATCAGGCCTGTGATGCTATCCTCCGAAAGAATCTTGGTGTAAGCCTTTTTAGTTACTTTTAGAGCCAGCCTTTTTTTTTCTTTTGTTTGTATGTGTACGTGTGTTGAGGTGGCGTGGGTGTCTTTGAACAACTATATTTGTAGCGTTGCCCATGGAAAGAGAAGAAATCTTAACATGGAACAATGTTATTGATGAAAGCATAATATTACTAGTTTAAATCCTTTACATATTATGCATGAATGTGCAGAGCAAGCATCAATGAGTCAATGGCGATTGTAGGTTGATATAAATACTAGAATTCTTAGAACAATATAAAAAAACGATAGATAGACAAGCTCATTTAATTATTTTGCTTTTTTTTTTGGGCAAATGATTAATGCTTAGAGATGTACCTCTAGGTGGGTCATATGGTTAACCAATGCAAAAATGCTGTATTTCAATTTCTAGAATGCTTGAACAAGACCAAGGTGTTCAAATTGAAAATTCAAATTGAAACTTTTTAATAGGAACAGTGCATTTTGGGTGTTTCTGTTTAACAAATGGTACATAAGTGAAAATATTTTGATTTCGCACCTTTTAAACGTCTGATAGTGTATTATTGCGTTCTACTGGATCCTCTTAAATTGATTTCTGTCTGTTAAAGTTGGCAGTAAAGACTTTGATTTCTGGAGCTTTACGATCTGTATGCATTTTTGCACCATTCATCACATTTCAACTCTATGGATACTACAATCTTTGCCTTGGACGTTTACCAGATGAAATGAGGCCCTGGTGTAAAGCAAGAATACCATTTCTTTACAATTATATTCAGAGTCGTTACTGGTATGAATGTTTACTTGAACAGATTTCAGTATTACATTTGATAGTGTGTTATCCTTGATTTTTTATCAGATAAAACTATCTGCAAAATCTTGCATTTTTTTTTTTTCTTACCCTGATAAATCTCAACCAGTGTTTGTCGCTGGATGCTTTTCCATTAGGGGTGTTGGCTTCTTGAGATACTTTGAGCTGAAACAGCTGCCTAACTTCCTTCTTGCTTCTCCAATATTATCCTTGGCACTTTGCTCGGTCGTTTATTATGCCAAGTTGCGGCCTCATATTGTTTTCTCACTTGGTTTCTGTGCTTCCAAAGAGGAAAAAGATGCTGCAGCAGTGTTGTATCTACTTCAGCCGACCAGATCATCAAAAGATGATGATTCACCTTCAGATTACTTCTCTTCAGAATTCCAACAAGGTACTACAAATTTTTATTTTCTCAGGCACTTGGCTTTATGTGCTACTATTGGTAAATGACTGGGATTATCGAGACATAGGAAGTCTTCAAGAATGGTCACTTTGTTTTGTACGCTCTTACTCTTGGGTAAGAAGACTTAGGAGAGGGTTATTCTTCTATCTTTGTTGAACACAGCAACATGGTAAAACTTTGAGTTATATATGTCACAGAGAATTCTTCAATCAGACAGAGGAAACATAAAAATGAAAAAGATCATTCAGGTTCTTTCCAGAATACCATGCCATTAAATCATGAACAAGTCATGCCAGCAAATCAGGGTTACTCTTCCATCTTAATTCTTCCTTTTATTCTCCACCTTGGATTCATGGTTGCCACAACATTTCTGGTGATGCATGTGCAGGTTAGCTTTCTTATCTTTTCTACTCCATTTATTTATATATTTTCTAATAACTTTGTTCGTAGCAAATGAGTATGGAGGATATGGCATGAGTTTTGAAATAAAAATGACTCAGTTTCACCTGATGTCCATGGCAAGGTGCTCTACTCCTATGTGATGTCATGAATCACGCTTATATATACTGGTTGTTTAGCATGGAGGAGAAGTTGCAAATCTATTATAAGAAATCGTGCAAGTTCACTTGTTCTTTAAGTCTACGTTTAAAACATGGATGTTACGAGAAGAGAAAAAAAAAAAGAGTAGACTTTAATGTCTGATACCTATTGTGACAGGTGGCGACACGCTTCTTGTCTGCAAGCCCTCCTCTTTACTGGTTCTCATCATATCTAGTCAACTCTCATGGCCGTGGTAGCAGATGGGTTTACCTTATTTGGGCATATTCTGCAGGTTACATTCTTCTTGGGAGTTTGCTTTTCTCAAACTTCTATCCATTCACTTGAGAGTGGCGATGGTGTTTCTATCTTCTTATTATTGGAATGAGTTGTCTGCTTGAGATTTTACTATTGTGAGATGGGCTATGGTGCAGCGCATTACAATTGAAAGCACATAAGGAGACATTCCATTAATGTGTGTGACAAATCTTTTTGTAACTAGGAGTAAGAGTTGGTTGTATGAAATCCCACTTTATTTATTTATTTGTTTTTCTTTCTTTAGACTTGAAACTTAAACCTGAACTTTAGTTATATGCAGCTTCTCGACCAACAAAGAGAGTACTTGTGGGTGAATATATTTCTTCTGCTTAAATCTATTGTTCTATCTTAATTATATATATTGGTGTTATTGGGTTTTTTTATTTTTTAAATCTTTTTCTTGCATGGGTTTGCTATATAGTATGCCTCAAGAGCTGGCATTTCTCAAAAATGTATTAAATATTGTAAATTTCAACCATGAAGTGCTTGAAATTGGACTAAAATTTTGATCAAATGCCACCAATCCATGACATCCTTAGCTTTCTAATATCTAGCTTGTGAGGTTGGTGACCCAAAAAACAAATTCAAATAGAAAACGTGAAATTTGAATTTTCTGTTTATTATTTATGAAAATAACTTGTTTGTCTTACTCTTACAGGCAGGAGATTAGTGTTATAGAGAATACTAAAATAATTGTTGCAGTTGTTTTTTTTTTTTTTGTTTTTTTTTTTTTTGCAACTGGAGCAATATATTAAATTCAATTCAAGGTATGATGTGAATAATGAGGTGTGTATTTTTTATTTAATGCTAAAATGATGTAATTGTATAAAAATGTGATTGCAGCCGTTAATTTTCAATTGTGTGAGATCTTTCTGAACGAAACAAAAACTTTTTTTTTTTTGAATTTTTGAATATAGAAAATTTTATTTAACAGGGCCTAATGTTTTAGTTTGTTTTTAATCATTTTTTTCTTTTAATATGGGAGAGCATTTCAGACAGTTATGTTGCACCATCTATAAAGTTGTGAGAAATGGTAAAATGATTTAAAGGCATAATAAAAGAAAATATACCATGTTTATGCCACAACATTAGATTAGGAAAAAAAAAAAAAGGAAGAAAGAAGCCTGCAAATCACAACAAAATAACATGTTCATCGGGTCTAAGGGTTTAATATTATTATTTTTACCCAACATTTACAGTATAATTACTGAATTAATTTTATTAAAATTGTGCTTGATTGTTGAAAAAATTATTTTTAAATTAAAAATATTTATTTTCTTATGTTTGATTTATTAAAAAAGTGAAAACTTTTAAGACATTTTTTCAGACCCATATATTATTTTATTGAAATTTGTTTAGAGATAAAAAAAATAATTATTTTATATATTAATTTAAAAATAACTATTTATAATTTACTTTTGTTAAATTTTTTTAAGTTAGTTTTTTTTTTTAATTTTGTTAAAAAATTAATATTTTTTAAGTTACCAAAGACAGTCAAATTAACAAATGCTGCAAAAGCCGTGGAGAGGTTAGAGAAAGTGCAACTACATAACTATAAGACCCCCAGGAACATAGAATCCACTATTCCGTAAACTCAGAACACGAAGCAGCAGAAGGAAACGCAAGCAAGCAAGCAGCCAGCGCTGAGAAACAAGCAAATCGTCCATCGAAGACGCAAGGCTGTATCCAGTAACTCCAATCTACGTTTCGGCATAAGAGATTCGTAAGCTTCGAACTCTCATTCCTCGCTTTTAATTCCTCATTCTGAAGAAATTCGGAACCCTATGCGAAAACCACTAGTCTCTACTTATTGGTAAAACCGAAGAATTTTTTCTCGAATCTCAAGGATTGCATAGATTAGCTCTTAAAATTTCTAAGCATTCTCTGTGTAATGCATCCACGGTTAATTGTTAGGATTTGATAATGTGATTATTTGAGTTTGAATGAGAATAGGATTCGGAGGCTTTTGATTAGCAAATTTAGTTTTAGTGAGAGGCACGGTTCCTAAATATCCTGTCTAACCATTATTTCTTCAAAGGTGCAAAGACGCAGAAGGGCGAGCAGTCGGAGTATGCACCAATTTGGTATTAGAGTGTGGGAGAGGACGGAAGAGTGGAAAGACTGGGGATAGAGGTGAGTTCTATGCATATAGGACAACTACAAATCATATAGAATTGACAAATTCACTTGAAAACTCACCGCCTTCTTGGAGAGAAGCTTAGAAATTGACAAATTCACTTTCAATTAAGGGAGAACAACTTGGAGACACAAATGGAAATGGAAATCATGGACATACTTTGCAGTAGCCTTAATATCCTAAAATTGTTAAAACTAGATTTTCCTTGTTTCAGATGAGAAAAAAGATACAAGAAGTTGGATTTATATAGTGGAGCAATTTTGTGAATTTTAAGAAAGTCTAGAGCAGAGGAGGAGCTTTTTGCACTGGCTTCTTCCCATCTTGAAGGGGACAATTAGTTATGGTACCAAGTTCTTAAAGGAGGTTTAATAGATTGGCAAGAATTTAAAGAAGGATTGCACAGTCATTTTCACCCCACTTGATTTGAGGAATATCTTGGAGTAAACCATATTGTGGCAAGTAGGGTTTGTTTGTGAATATTAGACTCAATCTTCTGCCTTTTTTTTTTTTTTTTTTTTTTTTTTTGGGTACCTGTGGTGAGACGGAGGTTTATGGACTATTGAGGAACTGTTGCTTCTTGATACAATTAAATTTGCTAATCAAAATTACTAAGAATTATAATCCTATTCGAACTTTAATTATTAAGAATTATAACTCATAACCACTAAAATTCACTACCAAGTAATAAGCCATAATATAAGGAAGGCGACTCCAACTATACAATTGATGGAACCGGTTGGTTATCAAATCCTAAGAAATAATATTCTCTAATGTAATTCTTATCAACTAAGCACATGACTGTATCATATCATGGCCAATAAGGTTTGAAATGATTTTTTATGCCAATAGTTAAATAGTCTTGAAAAACTAGGAGGAGTTTATACCCAGTGTAATTCAGAGATTAATTTTCTTAATTTCATTCTTGCACTTGTAGTGACTCTGGCTGGTACTATGGTATTTTCATTGCCATCTAGTGGGACACCCTTTTTTTTTTTTGACAATTTATTTGGAGATTTTTCTTTTTTCTTCTTTTCTTCCTTTTGGAAGAAAACCACTTTTGGGGCTTCATTATTTTATTTTTACTGCAATTTAGCTAGAAGTAGGTGTTGTCAAATGTCTCTAAAAGTACTTTTTATTTCTAAATCACTTTGAAAAAGCTCCTACAAGCAAGATAGCCATTGATTAACTACTCATTTACTTGCTAATGTTTCCTCTATGAAATGGAGTGTTTTTTTTTTTTTTATTTCTTTTAATTCCCTAATTTATTCAAAATTAAGTTCATCTGAGGTGATAGGCTGTTGCTTCATCAGATCTAATTTCTACAGATGCTTGCAGTGCATCTTTAGAGTGGGAGCATTACTACCTAAGCGTTTAATGTTCTTGATAGCAAGATGGCAACCAAGGTCGAGCAAACATCTTCTATTGAATCCCGTGCACAAACCACTGTAACTTCATCTATACCATCTTCTTCTAGCAGTCCCAAGGTTTCCATGTTTGGCATGAAGTCCGGATTTGTTATACCTAAGAATAAGTTATCTGGGTCCTTAGTTCCTATCTTTCGACGTGGTGGGAAGCTGGAGAACCGTGATGCCTCAGAAGAAGAAAGTAATAAACAGGTTCAAAGGAAAACGAAATGGGGTGCTGATCTTACTCAGGATGCATCAGTGCGACGTGGAAGAGCATTAGCATATCAGGTAAATTTATGGACTAAGAAATTGTGTGCCTTGTATAACTCCTTTTCTGAGTTTATATCAATGCCTTTGAACACCACACACTTGCATCTTCAGGAGAACTTGTCATCATGACATATGGTGCTTATTGTTTATGCTTAATAGTTGATCAGAAGTCTCACAGCAACCTCACTGTGGTGAAAACAATTGTCACATTCAATAATTATTACATAGTTGATTCCACTTTTGTTCTTTAGAGTTTGTTGAAACTGATCTTGGTACCAATATTATACTATTAAATCTGTATCCTCACAAAATACAGTTTTCCTCTATGATTTTTTTTTCCTTGCTAAATCCTGTCTTCCTTGGTCTGTCTTTGAAATTCTTAGTTCTTCGTTGTTAAGATTTCGCTTTTCCTACTTGGCTTTCAGTTTAAAAAAAATAAAAAATAAAAAATAAAAATCAACGAACAGGGAGCAAGCATTTATGGTTTTTTATTATGGGAAGAAATGTTAGCTGCTCAATCTGCGGCAAGTGAACATTTCTTCCATCCCATTAGACACCAAAAAATGTTGGTATCTTCCATGTGAAGTTCTCACATGGAAGCTTCCCATTCCAGGTCGCATTAAATGATATTACTGCCTGTGTGGTGGTACATATTTTGAGCAGACTCGAGTGGAGCAAATTACTCAGCAGCTGAAATCAGGAGTTCTGGATAAACAAGAAGATGTGGGGCCAGAGTCGGTAAACCAGTTTTCAAGTCATGAAACATCTAGTAATCAAAATGATGATCAGGTACATGATTTTAGTCAGTCTATTTGATAGATTTCTGCTAGAATTCATGATTGTATAAGCATTTATCTTAAATCTGCAGTTGCAGAAGTTGGAAATGCTAGAAGTGGAAAGGCGGGATGCTATTGGTATACAGCTCTTCTTTGGTTTTCATTTTTTGATTTTGTTTGTTATGCCTAAGAATGCTTAAACTTTTCTTTTGGGGTTTCCAGGTGAAATACTGAAGTTAAATCCAAGTTACAAGGCTCCACCAGATTACAAGCCATTACTGAAAGAAGCCAAGGTTCCTCTGCCTGTAAGTCGTGATACATTAGCCTTCATTTTTTCATACAGTATGATTCAAATTCGTCGATGGGGAGCTTTATGTGTTTCTACCATCATCTGTTTTTTTCTTCCCAAACGTGAACTTGAGTTTATGATATTTCATAGCCTGCGTGTCATGACACAAATTACTGATATACTATTATAATTAGACGTTCTGTCTTAATGGTTATAGCAGAAAAGTATTCTAAAAATGTCAGTGCAAGGTGTTCTATTATTCCTAAAATAAATCTTCATTTCCTCTGCAGCTTAAGCTTGATTCTGGAAAAAAATTTATTGGCCTTGTTTTGGGGCCTGGAAGCAATACTCAAAAACGACTAGAAGAGGTAATTCACTATCTTTCCTCTATGATCCCAGCAAGTTGTTTAACTGGAAAGGGTGTGTTGATTATTTCTATTGTTTGAACTGTGTCTCAAGACTAGAAATATGTTTGTAAAATTTTTCTCTTGCTGTATCAGGAAACTGGAGCGAAAATACGAATTCATGGCACTAAAGCAGGAACAGGAGAGAAGGTAGCCTGGATATTCAATAGAGAAGAATATTTAATATCCTCTGATACACTTAAAGACTAAAAGAGTCTTTTCCATTTTAAAAATTTACTATGGTTAAGTTAAGATTACTCTAATATTATTGCTGTAAAATCTTTTCTGCGTATGTGCACATCCAGGGTGAGATTACTGTGTCAGATGGGAATGAAGCTCAGATTTCTTATGAAGAGCTCTATGTTCATATATCAGCTGATACCTTTGAGAAAGTTGATGCTGCAGTTGCACTTATTGAGCTGCTAGTCACTCCAGTATCTGTGAGTTCTCTCCATTAGTATTGGCAGAAACCATTTATATATTTTATTCATGCCAACTTTCTTTTGAAGACTTGCATTATGCTTGTTTTATTTAATATTTTGCTTTCTTGGTTCTAGGGAAATCCGGCAGTTTCTACAGCTCAAACTTCAGCCGCAGAGAACAATGTAAACTCACTAAATCAGATGCAGGATATGATGACATTTGATGCTGGGGCTAACCAAGGGTTGGCACAACTAACTGGGATTCCTGCGCAGCCAGGTGCACCACAAATGTTAGGTCAGTCTTACCCTGGTCCTTGGTTGCCGATAGGGCAACCTCACGCTCAAATGCATCCACCAATTGGTTTCATTCCCCCTCCAAATTCACCTATGCCTAACAATGCTCAATTTCGTCCTGTACCTTATAATCCGATCAACAGGCCCTCCTTTTTGCCAGGACAGGCACCTTCTGCACCTGGATTTAATTTGATTCCTAGGAACACATCTGTTGTAGTTCCCAGACCCCAGCCACCATTGCGAGGCTTGCAGCTGCCGCACATGCCTGATGCACCACCTAGTCAGGTTCCTCCCTTGAGAAACAGCCCTTCACCAGGTCTACAGCCTCCAGTGGCATACCCACCGTCAATTCCAGGACAACGTAATACAGCACCATATCAAGTTACTGGTAGCCAGCTAACAGGATTGGCTCAAGTTTCCCGACCACCATTATATTCAAATCCTCAACCGATTGAAAATGCTCCATTGCAGCCTTTGACTCCTATTTCTCCTGTGCCTCAAGGGCCCATCATGGTGCCAAGGCCCTCTCCGGCAGTCTTGCCTCAGAGGCCCAATCCTGTAGTTGCACAACCTCTGGCACCTGCATCAAATGTGCCTACAAAAATAACTAGTGGTTCTTCACCAGGTGCTATCTCTCCTGCTAACTTTTCTTCCCAGCCTTCCGCTTCTCATTTACCTGACCCATTAAGTAATCGCTCTATGATAAGTCCTAGTTTTGCTGCAGTTCCATCTCCTAATAGACCTGTTCAACATGTGTCAACAATATTCCCTGTACCTGCCTCGTCTTCAGCAACAGGGATGTTGCAAGCACCATCACCAGTAGCAGCGCGACCACCAGGTCCACCATTGGCATTTCCGCAAGTGCCACCAGCAAGTTTGGCTCAATCAGCAATGCCAGCTTCTGCACCTGTTCTGCAACAGGTGCCATCAGCATCCCCACAACAACAATCAGGCATGCCAGTGGCATCGGCATCTCCATCAGCCATAAAAACTTCAGTTTCTGGAGGTTTACCAGTTTTCATGCCCATGATACCCTCAATGACCACTCCAACAAGTATTCCACCAGTTGCAGCTCCAAAACCGCAATACCCAAGCTCAGGTGATTTCACTTTTCATCCTCGCGGGGCTCATCTTCCAGTTTCTCCAGCAGCTCCAAGGCCTAGCTATCAACACATGCGTCCTCCAGTATCTCAACAAACACCATCTTACCAGTCAGCAGCACATGATTCAACTCCAAAACCAGGCATTCAAGGTTTTCCAAATTCTCAGTCTCCTAACCAGATGGCTCAAAATCAAGCTGTGATTTTTGCACCTTCATCAGGTTCCTTTGCTCCCCTGGGTGGTACTTCATCAATCAGTCAGGCCCCACAGCGACACCCAGTATTCCCAAATCCAAACCCTGCTATGCCAATGCCTCCAGTTCCTAGGATGGGCCCTCCCCAAGGCTTTATGCAAGTGCCACAGATGCCCAGAATGTTGCCTCCCCGGCCAGAAAATCCTGCACAAACTCCACTGGCTCCAACAATCAGACCTGGGAATGTCTTGGTGCCAAACCTACAGTACAATGCTAACCCTGCCTTCGCATCTGGTACAATTGCTTCAAGTCATGGGGGAAACCAAGTCTATGATCCATTCTCACCCACTTCAATAGGTTCTGCGCCTCAACAAGGAGATAACCCTCAAAATGTCAGGAAGCAGGACAATGATCCTGAGTACGAGGATCTCATGGCATCAGTCGGTGTGAGGTAACAACACCGATGAAATTTTACATGATTATTCTTGGTGTTACTACTGGAAGTGAGTTTTACCTTCTAATTGGTTCTTAAACTTCTTAAACATATAATGACCTGCATTGGTACAAGCTTGTCTTTTAATTCATGGGCACGGTATATTTTCAGAGAATCTGATCATGGTTGATGTTCAATTGCAATCCCTGATTCTCATCATTGTTTCAGAAAATGATTTATGATGTTAACCTGGGACCCTTGAAATAGCTGTTTGTGATGATTCTTTCATTCAGCATTTGCAGCTCTAATGTGCCAGAGCTAACATCAAGTATAAAAAAGATTTGATTTTTAAAACAGTCAACTTGAAAAGCCTAAAATTAGTGTTGAATGGATGTCAGTCATGAACAACAGAACAGAAGCTTTGGTTCTGATATATATATAATATATACAAATGGAAGAGAAATACAAGGATGATTCATATGGAGGCACCAGATCTAAGAACTTTCTCAAGTTTTTCAGCTTTTGCATAATCCTTCTCAGTGAGAGGCCCTGCAGGAAAAGGTGTGATCTCCACAACCAAATGAGGAGTTGGAAGCTCATCGAACAGAGCCCTAACGTTGTTGCAGCACACACTTTCGCCGTGAGCACTCTCTCTCCTTATTTGACAACCCTAAAGACAATACAAGAATTAGACCTAAGCATTCAAAATACCAAATTGATAAAGATAATTCAAACTTGCATACGAGATGATTGACAAGAAAAACCCAAATGGAATCAAACCCAATAAGGGTGGATGTGAATTACCTTATGTGAAGTAGCATCTATAAAGTGATCGTCATCAGAAAGTAAAGACGCAATGGCTTTAAGAAGGCGACGCCCTTCAGATTTTGAAGGAACTCTGTAACTTCTTTTGAGGGTGCCTTTGGTTGTGGGATGCCATTTGCTCACGAATCTTCGCCTATAAGCTGCTTCCTGTTCCTCTGGCCAAAGAACAAGACCAAATGGATCAGTACCTCTCTGCTTCTGTATTGTTATGAGCCACATGTTCAGGAAAATCTAAGGCATGTTCAGCTCGTATTTCTATTTTTGCAGATTTTCATTTCATCACTTGGGACATCAAGCGGGGGAGTGGTTCACAGACTTTCTTCCAGGCTTTAAATGAAAATTTTGAG
>JAJIYU010007515.1:0-19087 GCA_030144865.1 Tinospora cordifolia | reverse complement strand
GGAAGTGCAAGCATCTTACACTCAGATGTGCCAATACTTGTACTTTAGATGCTTTTCATTATTCATATTTAGGATTATCACGACACCTGCGACTCCCTTATATATATATATGGAGCATTCTAGTTTGGACGAGGAGGGTTTGTTTGTACCTCAAAAACCGGGACCCTTCCTGTTAGGATTGGTGGTTTCGTCAACTCTTAAGGCTCTGAACTAATAATAAGATGTTCAATCAAATGAATAGTGTCGAATGGGCTGCATCATGTCCTCTGTGCATGTTGCTATCTAGCTGGACAATGATGCTCAATCAAGGAAGGGATTATCTAATTGATGTTGCATCTCAATTTGGGACAATTTCATGCTTACTTGTTCTTCTTCCTTGCTATGAACGGCAACTGCTGGGATGCAAAATCAATTACTTGTCTAGATTACCAATCAGTGTTAATTAAGTTGGAGTTAATATTGTGTACTACACAGTCACACAATAATACTACAAGAGTAGTCAAGGGCATCTTTCTTGGGAAGATGTTTTTCCAGAGTTGATATTTTTCTTCCCTATGATTCACAGAGTCCCAGACACGTTTGTTTTGGATAGGAAACATGACCCTGATAATGTTCCAGTTCTTTTTATTATAAATGAAACTTTTATCTTCATAATCCTTTATTACTTATGAATGATTTTTTTTTTTATACTCACATAAGGTATTTTTATTCTTTCATTTAATGTTTTTGTATCTTCTATTTGTTGTTCTTTATGCTCAGGTAGGATCAAGTTACCTTGATCATTTGATTTTGGAAAGGAAGTATGCTGATGCTGCATCTCTGTGTCCTAAGTTGTTGCGTGGATCTGCATCTGCATGGGAAAGGTAGGCAGTCTTATTATAACTTCTTTGTTTATTTTTTGTTATTGAATGGATATTTTTTGCAGATGGGTTTTCCATTTTGCTCATCTACGTCAGCTTCCTGTTTTGGTTCCTTATATACCAACTGAAAACCCAAGGCTGCGTGATACTGCATATGAGGTCTGTAGTTATTGTAACTGTGTTTTTGTGAACTTTAAGCTTCACCAGAGAATGACATCTTGGATATGTAAGCACCATATGTACTCTCCAATTCTCCAAGGTTTATTTACCATGCTGCAGGTAGCTCTTGTGGCTCTAGCAACGAACCCATCTTTTCACAAGGATCTCTTAGCAACTGTAAGATCTTGGCCATCAGTGATTTATTCTGTTTTGCCTGTTATCTCAGCGATAGAGCCTCAGCTCAATACCTCATCTATGACTGATGCACTCAAAGAGGTTGGACTAGTTCAATTGTCTTTAGATAATATGCTCTTTATTCTACCTATCAACCTCGGAATTATATTATCTTGGTCATTTCCTTTACAGGCATTGGCTGAGTTGTACATCATCAATGGTCAATATGAGAAAGCACTGGCATTATATGCCGACGTGAGTATTGAACGCACTCAGTTATACGTACAAAGCCAATCTCTCCTACAGAGGCAATCATGTAAAATGACATATTTTCAGTGATTGTCTTGGAGGAAGGCTGGAACATAAAATCCATCGATTTACTTGATAATACTTTTCTATTATTTATTTGTTTTTCTGTTTCTGTTTCTTTTCTCCCAGTTAATGAAGCCTGAGCTCTTTGACTTCATTGAAAAGTATAACTTACATGATTCAATTCGTGACAAGGTACGACTCTGTTAAATCTCATTAACCTATTGTTGCTGAAGGAGAGAAGACATCTCATACCTTCTCATCCTCAGTAAGGATAGTTCATGTTTCAATCTAAAAAGAATTGAACATGGACATAAATGGAGATGGGGAATTTTTCATTGGGAGCTTGGCTAAATGCATTTTGAAAACCAAATGCGAGGGAGAAGGGTGGGGACCACCTTCTTATTGCATTCGCTTTCTAATCTTTTTCGTACCTCTGTCAATGTCATCTTAGGCCTTTACAGTTATGAAATGCTATGTTTGCCTAAAATTTTCTTGTGCATGCATATCTATTTGCAGGTTGCTGAGCTAATGATGCTTGATTGTAAGCGGGCAGTCTCTCTGCTGATTCAGCACAGGGACTTAATTGATCCGTCTGATGTTGTTTCACAACTATTAAATGCCAATAAGAGGTGTGATTCAAGATATTTCTTGCATCTATATTTGCATTCACTATTTGAAACGAGTCCGCATGCTGGAAAGGAGTTCCATGACATGCAGGTATGTACATTGCTTTTTATCATTCCCCATCAGTAAATAGAAATGTGAAACCCCACATTCAGTATTTCGCTTTTATCTGTTATGTCTCAGCCCAAGTTTATGACACTGAAAACCTTATGATTATGAAAAACATGGTTGTCCACATAGTGGAGATGTCGTGTAAAGAAGAATATATATATATATATATGTATATGTATATACACGCACACACATATGTATGTATATATATTTGGGAGGAAAGATATGATAATTGTGAAACTAAAGCTGAGTGGAGTGTTGTAAGTTGTTTTTTCATTTTCTTTTTCTTTTTTCTTTTTTGGATTCATAGTACATGTACACGTGTGCATGTTTGTATGTCACTTAGGGTCCGTTTGGTGCGTAGGATAGGATAGGATTATTTTTAGATAGTAGGATGAGACATGATTGGATTGGATATAAAATGATTAAAAATAAAGAAATGTAATGTTTGGTGCAACATTAGATAATTATAAAATAAAAATAAATTGAAAAAAGAAGAAGAAAAACAAAAGTAAAAAATAAAATATAAAAATTTTTGGTAGAATTGAGTAATCCTACTATTTTTTGTGCAATACAAGATAATTATAAAAAGATAAAAATAAATTAAAAAAGAAAATTAAGAATTAAAATTAAAAAGAAAAATAAAAGTAAAAAAAAATTGGTGGGATTACTCAATCGCATAAAAAATGATGGAATTGAGTAATCCTATGATAATAGGATAAAAGAGTGGGCCTGGATAAAAGTTATCCTATCCCCTGTTACTTTTAAACAATATAATAGGATTAAAAATTGTACAATGCTATCTTATTCCCATGTAACAAACAGGCCATTAGAGATCATTTTAATAGCCTGTCAAATCAATTAGTTTGTTTCTAATGTAATTTGGGTCCAGGTTAATAACCTGGTGAATCGGTTATTTTTGTTTCTAATCTAATTTTGTGTTTTGAATGAATGGAATGTTCCAGGGAGAAAAAATCATAATCGTACTGATAAACCATTGGAATATTATTTTTTATGAAGAGAAGCCTTTGTAGTTACCCATGGCTCTGGAATTTTTCAGTTGAAAAAATCATAATCACACTGATAAACCATCAAAATACTAGCTTCTGTGAGGAGAAGCTTTTGTAGTTACTTGTGGCCCTGGAAATTTTTGGGTTCTTATTGTCTTTCTGGACTTCTTTTGTGTTACAGTGTTCCATTAAAAGATTTTGGGATTTCCAAAACATTTTAAGTAATATATGCTCTTGTCACAGTGTTGGAATTTGTTTCCAGATGGCATTGTTGTGTTCATATTTTTGCATGGTCTGTTAGTGTCTGGTCTCCCCTTTGGGAGATGAAGAGGAGTTTTGCTAATTGAATCAAGTTTCTCTTTCCACTGGCCTTGACAGAGTACCTGGATTCTCAAAACTTCCAGACTTCTCTCTTGTATGTCTTTTTCCCTTTCTGTTAGTTCTCAAACCGTTCCTATAGTCCCAATGGCTGCTTATATTGGGGCAACTCACATTCCATTAGTCAAATTCTTTGGGTGGTTCCTCGCTCATAATAGGCTTAGCATGGGTAATGAATTGTGAAGGAAGATTTCTTCCATGCTTTAATGACTAGCAAGTTCCTGGGTCCATGCTTCTTCTCTTGGTAATGGAATTCATTGTCTAGTTGCGCTGTCCTTTGGGGTAATTGTATGTGATGGTTGGCTGATTCTGTTACTTGTTTTTGTTTAGCTGCGAGTATTCTTGCACTCACGCTTTGTACTTTCATAAATTCTCATACTACACAGTTTTCTTTTTTTTTTTTTTTTATACTTTTAAAGAAGAAAAAAAGATGCAAATGTAGCTGAGTGTCTTTCCTTTAGATGTCACCATCTTTTATACTTGTGTAACAAGTGGTGTTTAAAGATTGGAGCAAGCACTTCTTTCTTCCCATCAGAATGTCTTTTCTCTTATGCATATCATAGGTCTTAAGAGGTGCTGACATGTTTTAATGAGATTGGCTTCATTTGCTATCATATCGGTGTTGTCGAATGAAAGGAACCACCATATCTTTGATGGTGTAAGCCAGGTTTGGACTGAGGCTTGGAATGAAACTATCTTGCATGCTAGCAGTTGAGTTTCTGCTTACAATTTGAATGGTGTTTGATCTATTAGTTACTGGGTGAGGAGTTGGGGTGATGGTTTTGTGTAATGAGTTGGTTTTTAGGCTTTTGAGTTGGTCTTAACGCTTCTGGTGTTTGTTTTCAGTGTGGTTCCTTTTTTTTTTTTTTTTTTTTTGTGTTATTTTATGGTTACAAGTGTGATGACTGTTTTCATTGTGGTCTGTTTGGTTGCTTGATGCTTGTAACGGTTTTGCTGTCTCTGATGGCCTTATCATTAATATAAAATGTTTGTTTATTGTCTTCACAAAATCATGTGCATATCACACTTAGGTTTTTTGATGGCTGTTTATTATTGGTCAGTTTTTGTGAATATTTACTGTTGATTTTATTTTGATAGGTAGAGCTTTATGCAGAATATGATCCCAAGATGTTGCTTCCTTTTCTGCGAAGCAGTCAGCATTATCAACTTGAGAAGGTCTGTTTTGTGTTCTTTTATGATAATGTGATTTTGTTGGCATTATATATGAAAATCAGATGATAAACTTGAGGCTCTTTGTCAGGCTTATGACATTTGTGTGAGAAGGGATCTTTTGAAGGAACAGGTCTTTGTCCTTGGAAGGATGGGTAATTCAAAACAAGCACTTGCTGTGATCATTAACAAGCTGGAGGATATAGAAGAGGTATGATGCTTGCTTCTGTTGTGGGATTTTCATTCTTTTTGGGCTATCTTGTTTGTGCTTTTACATTTTTTACCTTTATTGGTACGTACACATTGTTTGATGCATGAAGTTTTGCAACTCCTTGCAGGCTGTAGAATTCGTGAGTATGCAACAGGATGATGAACTTTGGCAAGAACTAATAAAACAGTGTCTTAATAAACCCGAAATGGTATGCAGTTGATTTCTTTTTGGCCGAAAAATAGGGATAGGGTTCACAAAGATAAGGGTGCTGCATGTATTGCATCCCATGCATTGTTTTTTTTACTAACATTACATTAATTTGGCAGGTGGGCATGTTGTTGGAACATACTGTTGGTAATCTTGATCCACTGTACATTGTAAATATGGTACCCAATGGCTTAAGAATACCAAGGTCGGTTTAACTGTACATTGTAAATATAGTATCTTTTTCTTTACGACATGCAAATATTTTGAGATTTGTGCATAAAAAAACAAATAGTTCATAAATTAATTTATGCAAGTAGGGATTTTTTAACTTCATTTTCTTCAATTCTTGTTTGCAGGCTTAGAGACCGGCTAGTCAAGATAATCACAGATTACAGGACAGAGACTTCTCTCAGACACGGTTGCAATGATATCCTTAAGGCAAATTCACAGTTCCAATTTCTTAGTATTTGAGATTCCAAAGGAGCCATAAAAACCTTCCTAAATTTCCTGGTTTCCATCTAATGAAACATACAGGCGGATTGTGTCAACCTATTAGTCAAGTACTACAAGGAAGCACGACATGCCGTCTACTTCAGCAGTGGAGAAGATGAAGCACGGCCCAAGAGAGATGAAAGTACAAATACCCAGACATCTGACAAAGTGGCGAACCTTAGAACCATGGAGGTGAAGTCTAGAACAAGGGCTGGTGGGCGATGCTGCATGTGCTTTGATCCCTTCTCCATACAAAATGTGTCGGTGGTAGTTTTCTTTTGTTGTCACGCTTACCATTCTACCTGTCTTATGGACTCCACGTATTCTGCTAAGCAGTCCTCTTCTAAACAGTCTGCATCAGATTATAATGGCTACGGTTATGATGATGATGATGATGATGATACTGAGTCTAGCGTTTCTCGAATGCGCTGCATTCTATGTACTACTGCTTCCCAGTAAGCATCATAACTGGTTTTGCCTGATTTTATTTTATTTTATTTTTTGAGTGCATTATCTTTTGGGTTGAGTTTTGAAATTCAATCGGCATCATAATTTGTATAATTTATTATTTAAAATTAAAAAAGGGTTTTTCTTTTTGATATTTCTTCTTCATGATTTGGCACCGCCGTTCGTTAGCCGTATCTTTAGGTCAAAGTTTAAGGCATCCCCACAAAAGAGGGGTCTAATGCCAAAAAGCCATACCAACGGCCGAGGGTGCTTCTCCAGGCTCTTGAGGGACATGATTGACAGAATTTTTCAGCCCTTCTTAGAATTAGCTTTTACTCATCTTTTGCGATTAGCAACGCTGATAGTATTTGATAAAACATGCTTCTGGGATAAAATTATAAAAATGCAAGAAGCTGTCAAACAGGCCTTCAATCTAGCAGATCAGATGTGGTTTTACTATATATGTTATGGGTCGTTTTAATATTTCTTTTACCAAATTGTCATTGTAGTCCAAAGTAGCTGAGGCCTCATACATAACTAGTAATGTCAGAAACTTTATTTCTTTACCAATGCGGCGATGTTTCGGTTAGCGCGGTAGCTGTTCTCTACGAATGAGGTCATGAAGTTAAATCCTCTTTAAATATGGAGTCTCGCCTCATAAAACTATTTTTATGACTTGGTGTGCTAACCTGGGTTAATTAGTTGAAGTTGATGCTTAGAACGCCAATTGGAGACACAAAAAAGACAAAAAAACCACACGCCGTTCCTTTCGTCCTTACCATCCACTTTTTTCACAAAAAATAAAAATAAAAATAAAAAACCAAGAATATTGAAAACACGAAAATAGAATCACTCTTTTCAGTTAAGATTTTTGCGATCTCTTACTAGCATTTCGAATAATAATAATAATAATAATAATAATAATAATGATAATGTCAGTAGAAAAAAAGGATTAGTACTTAGTGGACGGGACATCAACATCATCAGGTGACCCAGTGGTGTCTGGCTCCTCGCACATTGGACTTGTAAAGTAGAATGGTCCCAGCGTGTACTTTACCAGATCTCTATAAACAAAAGTTGGCAGGCCAAGCTTTACGCCTGACTTGCCACCAGCGAAGTCCGTGGGAACGTTGCACGCAGCGTCCGGGGATGACACCACCCTCACATAGCACAATTTGGGGTTCAGTTCTTTAATATTGATGAGCTTGTCCACCACCATCTCGAACTCACCTTGCTCGTCTGTTTCGTCGCTACCGTAGTAAACCACTCTGCTCCGCTCATCCATGCACGTCAAAGATACCCTTCCACCTGCATCATCAACACAACCCCACGTTAATTGCCTTAAAAATTTTCAGGATGCCCCAAAATTTTACTTTAGAAAAACATAAGGAAACTACTAATTGTAAAACATATGAATTAGTTATATATATGTATTTATTTATTCAATAGTTGTTAATATTATGATCTTATGTAACTACACTACTCATAATTATTAGGTAAATTTTTATTATATAATTTAAAGTATGTATCAATTTTATTAATAGTTGTAGAATATACTGTTATATTTTGTTAATTTAAAATTATTAATTAAACATATAATATTAAATTAATTATTATAGTTGCATTTTTTTATAACTATAATATTCATAACTACTGGTATTAATAGTTGTGAATTTTCAGTCTAACTGCCAAATATACACAGATATACTTAATTTCTAATTAATAAAAGAGAAATATGTTATATAAAAATGATGTACCCTTGATGGGTTTAGCCCCATGAACCCACTCGTTCCAGCCACCAGAGCAATCTTGGCAAAGAACCTTCCCTCCGACATGGATCACTTTGGGTTCGTCCTTCCATGCTCCCGTGAGATCGATGCCACTGAAGATCATCAGGCATGACGCCAAGGTCATCACCAATGCCATCCCCATTGCTTTCTCGTCTTATTGGCTTCTTAGTTTCTCAAGTAGAGTTGATCCGCTCTTCTAATATGTTACATATATGTATATAAACCATGGAGCTAATTAATTAACGAAAAATGAGAATCTTAGGCTGGCGTAAGGAAAGGCACCAGCTAGCTTATTGCGACGTGCAAACCATTTCAGCTTAGCTATCCATCCAGAAGGTCAAACGCGGCTTGCATGGCTCCACGTTTTATGTCACTTTATATTTGTGATTTGTACAATGTATTAGTCTCGGAACCAAAATAATAATAATAATAATAATAATAATACTAATACTAATAATAATAATAATAATAATAATAATAATAATAATAATAATATTAATAATAATAATGTGACTGTCGCAACTGTAATTTGTAATGTTGTCGACCCTAGAATCTCCTTGTGTCCAAACTCCAGCCGAAGAGTGAGAGAAAAGATAATTAACATTTCCATTTATTATGTAATAATATAAAATAAATGTGTATGTCTAATGCAGTAAGATAAACATTTCTCGATTTGGGTTATTTCAGTAAGTTTGATGTTCAAGATAAGATTGGAACTTCTATGAAATTCATATGGCAGCTATTATTGCCTCAGAAACTTCATTTTTTTATTCTCTTTACAAATACGTGGAACCTGAGCTCTGCAACAGAGGTCAGGCCATATATGTTAAGTGTTCCATGCATCTACAATCTTTCTTACGTATTTAGCATTTATTGGCCTTTTCCTTTTGCCATCATTTGCCGTCATGGTTGGGCCTCTAGAAACTGTCTGATCCTCAATCTTTCCTCCTCAGTAAGATCAGCATCATCACCAGCCAACCTCTCCCGTAGTTCCAGACTGACGCTACCCGGGCCATTTCTGAAAACCTGCAGCATCAAGAAAAGCAGCAATATGGCACAGAAGCATCAATATCATTTCAAGAATTGTGGATTAAGTGATCACTTTAAATATTAGGCTGCATAAGCACAACTGGTTTAATTGAGCTGACTGCAACTAGGATCCCGATATATGCTACTCCGATAGCTTCAATGAGTTAATGAAATGGTGTCGAAGACTAGCCAAATATGTTTAAATGAACTATGAGCTCAGAATCATCATCATTGAAGGATGGCTAATTGTTCTTTCAACTTTGAGAAAAACTTACTTGGATATAATTGTTAACATGGCCATCTTTGTTGGGGGCCGTCACTAAATCACGTTTACTGCAAGTCCATTGACCATCTATGATGTACTTGTATTCATAGGTTCCTTCCTGCCAGAGAACAAGGAGTGCCGTGAATGCCTTGTTACATTTCTGTTAAAAACTTTTCCAGTTCCAAAACTGCACATCACATTCTGATGGCTTCTGTTTAGATGAGTTCTCTTACAGTATACATAATCAGATGCTATTTGCACTAATCTTCATGGTACAGTACTTGTATGAAGCAGGTTTTAGTACCGAGTATCATTCAGGTTTTAGTACAGTACTTGTCTAAAGCAGGTTTTTGTACTGAGTATCATTCTGATGGCTTTTCAGCTTCTTTTTATGTGACACTGAATGCCATAGATTAATGAATACTAGTCAAATTGGTTTTCAAACTTCCACATGCCAAGTAAAACACTTCATCTCACCAGACTTTTACAGATCTACATTTTTTTTTTCTTATATCTTTAGAGTTTGGCAAAAAAACAAAATTTATTAGGTTCTCTCAGATAAGTTTTTAAGATTTTGAGGATATGCATATAGGATTCTTCAACAGTGAGTTACAGAAAAAGCAGTAACCGAAACCATAGGCATTTCCTTAAGATGTAAGAAGATGACTTTTAGAAGAAAAAGTGGAGCGCAGATTGATAAGTATACGTACTGGTAACTCCCTCTGAAGAATCCAGATGCCTTGCTCTTCATCAAATCTCAAGGGTATTCTCTACAAAATTTATGAAGATTATTAGTTCATGGAGTGGAAATAAGCATTCAAACAAAATATAATACAGCATTATCAAATCACTGTGCAACATTTTCTTTGAAGGATTAACAATATGAAAAAGTGAGATTTTAATGGCTTTGACTGCCCATGTTATGCATAGTAAAATGCCACAAACATAGACCAGAGAGCACCAGCCAACAAAGTTACATTAAAACATCTCAATTTCTCTACCAATCTGAAACAGAATAACACCAATCATGCTGAACTTGCAACTCATCCACATGTTGAAAAGACTGCAGATTCCGAGACCTCTTCCACATTTGCAATTCTGTCCTCGTACACATTTCTATTTCTAGTCAGTGTGCCAAAGTACCCAAATTGTTCTAATTTGCACATTTGAATAACAGTATGAAGACATGCATTCTCCTTGCCCAACCAGAGCAGAGAGCATATAACATAAGTGAGGCACTAAGCAGAAGCTGCAAGCTTGCAAGTAGTCTGTGGAAGTCTTCCACTTGGTCTTGCTTGGATACGAAGCAAATGAATATACCAATGCTACCCAGCAAGAATCAGTAAACAGTTCTAAAGTACAACAATAGTTATCTAGGAGAGAATCAACTAAAGCATATTCTGTTCTTCAGCACCTGTCACACATAGGAATAAAATTCACTTCTGCACTACTAGCATTCAACAACTGGTCTAAGATTCTGTTGATTCACAGAGATCATTGATCAGGGTACCAATCTGAAAAATGGGCAAGTCCATAAATTCTCATCTATCATAACTAATAATCCCTTTGTTCTACTTCCACCAATTGCTACCTCAAATCCCTGGGGTATGAATACTTTCGCATCATATAAACAGTAATTGCAGAGATTAAAGTACGTGCTTTATATAAATTCTAGCATTTTTGCTTGCAACAAAGCTACATTCTAAATGATCAACAAACCATTGAAGATATTATGTGAAAATGTCATAACATAGCATCAAAATGCGTCAGAATATTGTTACCTGGCCCCACCCTATATCAAGTCCAGAAATTTCCACAGAGGAGCAACTGTTATCTTCCCACATCAAGGTCACAAGATTCTTAGTAAAGCCTGAAAGCTGCAAACAAAATTATAATGAATTAAAGTAAATTAGACGGCTAAAGAAGAGAACAGTTGAGTCATTTTTACAGCATTAGCATTCAACCATACATAGCACATGGGTAAGAGGAGAAGAAACAAAACTGAATGATATTCATACATGTAGAACCCTATATTCCATAAGAGGATAACTTC
Organism: Tinospora cordifolia; assembly: GCA_030144865.1. NCBI lineage: Eukaryota > Viridiplantae > Streptophyta > Magnoliopsida > Ranunculales > Menispermaceae > Tinospora > Tinospora cordifolia. Next base: position 7,795 of record JAJIYU010007515.1, on the reverse strand, counting down.
CCAGGAGATAATTAGTGGTTCCAGAATAAGTCAAACTAGATTGACTGTAACGTACATTCATTTTGTGGATAATATGGTGAATAATGATGGTGTCAGTTTGGATGCTACCTTTACGATTATCTAGGGTTTGATGGATTCGAGGTTGAAGCTTAACTTGGCAAGATGCCAATTAGCTGGTATTATAGAATCAGCCGAGGATATAGTTAAGTTGTGTGGCTGCTCAATGGTTTAGTAGCCATTGACATACCTAGGGCTACCTATTAAAGGTAACCTTTGTCCCCCACTTTTAGGATCCAGTCATAAACATGGTGACAAGGAGATTGGGTGGATGGAGGAAAAGTTTCCTCTCAAAAGGAGGATGATTCACTTTGATTAAAAGCATTTTGGATGCCATTCCCACATATTATCTCTTTATCTTTGAAGTCCCAAGGTTGGTTGCTTGGAAGATAGATGGGTCGATAAGAAAGTACCTATGGAGAGGAGGGAGGGAGGGGATCCCATAATTAGAGGGCTTCTTTGTGCGCCAGAGTGATAGATTAGGCATGGATTTTATTCCAACTCAAGAAATACTAGTGTCTCCCCAAAGCCACTTATCAAAACCCCTGAAAATTCATCCATTCCCTCCTTCCAAGCTTTACAAGCTTTAATGCCATTGTCTGTCTCAGAGTAGGAAAAGGGCAACTTTTAAATTTTGGGAAGACACTTGGTGTGACACAACCAGTTTTAGCATTTTTTTTTCCCTGACATCTATAGACACTCTTCTCTTCCCAACCATCCCCTAAAAAGATTTTTTTCATCTTCGTGGTGTCTCCATGTTCAAAAGGGCTCTTTCTGATAGAGAATGTCAAGAAGTCACATCTCTTCTCGAAATTCTCAATCCTGTCCATCAATCTAGGGGGTTGACATAATCTCTTGGCACATTGACCCTTCTAGAAATTTCACTTCCAAATCCTACTTATTCCAACACATTTCCTCCTCTTCACTAGATCTTCAGCCTTCATCCTTTCCTCACAACTTCATCCAGAATGCTCATACTATGTTAAAAGCCAAATTTCTCTGGTGGACTACAGTCCACGAGAAGCGGGATTGCATTGACATCTTCTGGAGCAGATTTTGAAATTGGGTGCTTTTGTCTAGCAGGTGTTATTTGTGTAGAGAAAACGGGAAATCCATTTGACACTTGTTTATTAATGCAGATGGGATGACATGACTAGCTGTGATGGTTCTTTCAGAATGTGATCCTTGTGAAACTTCCTGGATAGTGCAACATGCCTTCCAAAATTTAAGGATTACTGAAGGCTGGTTGCATTTGCAGTGGTTTGGGCTACTTGGAAGGAACAAAATATTCTGCATTTTTATGATGAAGGGATTACCCAAGATGGGGTGTGGTATAGTGGTTGTATTTGCAGTGGTTCAATCTGATTCAATGCAAGAATAAGAGCTATTCAAAAGTCACATTCTACCAGAAGAACTGAGCAACCTACATTAGAAACAGTCTCTAGTGCGAACCATGACAGATAGACCAAATTTTAGCAAATAGCTCTAAAGTACCAGCTTTTGGTTCATCGTACTTTTGACTATTGTCCCAGAATCAGAACAGGAATAATGAATGTCCTCCATTGGAGAGTTACTGGTCCTGCATTGGAGAGTTGTCTGATGGAGCAATGGGACCAATATATTAGATGCTACACAACTCATCAACACTTTTCTTAATACAAGGATCTATTTCTCCTGACAGGAATATCAGAAAGTTAGTCATCTTAGTTCCAAGAGATCTTACTGGGTAGAGGCTAAAAGACATGAAGAACAAATGGCACTTTTCTACACCACCTCCATTTCTCTCTTGCTTGTGCATGTCTTAGTGATTTAGTTGGGTGTTTTAGCAAGTATTCATAATAATGGAAATCACCAATGCAAACTCATTAATGATACCTGAGCAAAATAGTATAAGTTGAGAATGGTAGATTTTATAGAAACTTAGCAAGAACTATAAAATAGAACATAAGTAGTGACTCACAATATCAGCCGTTGCACTCCTTATTGCGTCCAGTTTTGGAAAGCAAGGTCTCTTACTCTGCAAGATAAGTTCTCACAAATAAAGCCAAACTCACTACTAATATTATTTAACGTTGAGTCTCTATGTTTGGATAATACGCTTTGTATGAACAACAATATAAACTGACTGATACTTTAATAAGATTTATCACTTTGGCTCAAATAAAACTCTGCAACGAAAAATGGGTAAAATTCAACAGCTAACCTAATAGATAGGAATCACACATTACCTGGTAAGCTTCCATTTACCAGAAAGGTGGCCTTATTACCCAAGTAAATAATCACATGCTGAATATTAAAAGTTGGTAAGTTGTGACAAATAACTTAGCACTGGCATCACATTAGGAAGCCACATTTCGTGCTCTTACACTTTAGATTTGCAACTTGCATTTTTCTTAGGGTTCTTGATTTTTTTTTAATTTTTTTTTTCAGTGTGAACTCAAGCTTCAATGTGTTTAGATGATTAAATCTAATTGCCTAGTCGTATTGTATTGGTTTTGAGTGACATCATCTACCGCAATGTCGTGGGAAACTTTAAAATTGTGAATATGTTAAAAGTGATGCTGCTCCGACAAATGTGTCAAATTGTAATATTCAATTAAAAAAAAATAGCAAATGAGTCTTAGGCATTACCAGAAGCAAACTATATGCCTCACTGAGTTTATAGCCTTGCACCCAGAACATGTATGCCACCTGAAATTCATAAAAAATTCTGAGAAAGGACATGAACGAATAACCGCAGCTACAAACCAATTGATTGCACATAAAAGATATTCAAGAACTGAACTATCAAAGTTTTCCTAATCCTCTATGCGAGGAAAAGCAAACTATTAGCTGAATTATTAGGGACATAGGATAGAAGAATGTGAAAACTGTTCAAAGTTGTATGAGCTACAAAACAGCAGAAACAAGTCAGCTACAAGTAAGCAAACTACCCTACCGCAACAGCAGGAGCTCTTCCAAGCCCAGCAGTGCAATGTATATAAGCCACACCTTCATTATGATTTATAGCTTTGTACAATTTGCTCACAACAGCAGGAAGCCTCACTCTCAAATCAAATGCATCAAAGTCCCTGTTGCATATCATGTTAGATTTCTGGACAACTTTTCAGGTTAGAAAGAGAAACGTGATAAGTATTAAAAAAAGTGCAATGGAAATTAGTAGAGCCAAAAATGTAAGTAAAGCAACAAGACATTTAATGAACTTCCCTAATTTTCATGAAATGCTGTTTGCTACCAAACAAGACGTAACTCTAGGAACATGAAATCGACCATCTCCAACTGCATAAAAATTGTTTTAACACTTGTGTCATCAACGAGTGACCTAAGCATTTTAAGACAAAGTTGCTCTGCAGTTGAACAAAACTACATTATTATAAATCCCATGAAAAGAAAATTTGTAATGTCAAATTAAGTGTCAGAACAAGATAAATAAAAAGGAGCTAATCCCTTTATTTTTGTTATTTTTAGTCTCAAAGTGCAGAAACTCTATAACAATGCCAGTATGAAAATTCATGGCTAAAAAGCTAGACAAAAAACTAACAACAAATATATATAATCCACAAGGCACATGAAAGATAATCATGAAAATGATCTGTTATTAGGCATATTCTCACCGTATTTCAGCACGCAAATGCTGAATATCATCATATTGTTTTGTGTAATCCTGGATTCCAATTATATCAACCCCAAAATATCTGGCAGAATTAATATAGGAATTGCATCAATGCGAGCCTTCTAAATGCAATGTTTATGGAAGTGATCTCAGCATTAAGTAGTTATGTCCCATTCAACATATGGCAAGTACAGCAACTAAGAAGTGAAGTTCTTTGACAATAGGGAACAGAACAATCACCATAAGAAAGTGAACATTCAAAAATAGTCACAAGGTTTAGAAGATTTAAGTGCAAAATTCAGAAACTCAACTTAACATAGCTTTGTCCAACTACAAAGGGTTATCTATGATCTCTCTTCTCCAATCCATTCTATCAAAGGTCAGACTTTCAGTTCTGTCTAAGAATCTTTTCTTTCCCAATTTCCCAATATAAGCAATATAAGGTTGCAACAAAAAAAAAAAAAAACAAAAAAAAAGGCAAAGCTTCAGAAATGACATCTCTAGGATACTCAAGGTCTGAATCTTGCTGCAAGCAAAATATTGTTTTCACTCCAATCCTGCGAAGCTTGTCAACATCTTCAGGAGTCTGCAGTTTACCCAAAAAAGGGGAAAAGAAAAAAAGTTATTAATTAATCATAAGTAAGAATTAGGCGAATTTTTCACAAATTAGAAATAGATTCCATCTTACCTGTAAGCATGATCCAACAATCAGATGAGGATGAATGAAGTTATAATTCATTCCTAGTTCATGTCTATAGGTTAAGACTGCATAAACAAATATAAGGAAAAATAAATTAATGGAAAATAGATACACAGTCATGAGCTGACCCAAGCAAACAAATCATACATTTACAGGGGATGTTTCCACAGTTGATCAGAACCAAAGATAGGAATCAACTGGGGTTGGTGCGCAAACAGGAATTTTGAACACCTAGAAATGGTATGTTAGTCCATCAGTCTACATGTCACAGATGGACCAATACATAGGAGATCCGAGAAAGTTAGTAGCTGCATCTATATTCTTAGCAAAACAGTTGGAAAATCAAATAAAAATTTGGTGAGCAATCTAGAGAATGCTTGTTCAGTTAGATAACCAATTTATTTGGGAAAAAAAATGTTTCACTTGCACATAAGTCACTCTGATAAGAGTAGGATTCAGCCAAAAAACCAGGTTCACAAAGTTACATAAGCATACCAGCGCCCATAGCTTCAGTCATGTTATGACTATATATCTCCGACTTTTCCTCCTCAACTTTGGCATTGCTCATCTCAGCACTGGATTTGCCACCAGAAAACGCCTGAAATAGAAACTGGTCTAAGAAACAATTTCAAGCACGACAATAAACTCAAACAAACATATTTGGTACCACCAATGAAGTCTTGTTCACAATTCTTACATTCTTAAAAAATCAATTCACCAGTCCAAAAATCCGGTTCCCCTACTATATGATCATGCTTAACAGCTGATTTGAGCAAAAACTGGAGCTATTTATTATATGATAGTACTCAACTCAACTTAACTTTTTTCCAACTACATGAGGTCGAAGACAGAGTGGTATCAAGCGCTAAATTGCATCTAAGTTACAAGCAATTACATCTTACATTAAAATACTTGATGAATGAATAAATCAAACGAGCGAAGGAATTCCAAAATGGAAAGAAAAAATAATTTGGCATATGAGAAAGAAAATCCGAACGCAAGGACAGAGCAACCACAAGAAAACAAAATTGCCAATGAATCGACCAAAAACCAGTTAAGCAGAAATCAGAATTTCTAACACTAACTTCACCTCGATCTTTTGGGAACCGCTGATCGGATTCACCTTATCCTGAGTTCAAATGAAGTAGACACAACAGAAAGATAAGAAAAAATATACATAAATATGTTTGAAGTATCAGATTTGTTATTATGCTGACAAGGTTTGGGAAGAAATAGCACCTTAAAGAGAATTGGAAAAGTGGAAGGCTTTGTTCCATGGATTTTAGCCTGAAGTTGTAAAGGTAAAGCGGAAAAGGATCTGAAAAGCAGGAACATATTAGATTAGATTAGATGAGATCGGATTACAGTGTTTTGTGAGGGTGAGATTTAAAGAACAGTTTCAGAAAAAAAAATAGAAAGATTCGAAAGAGATGTAAAAGAAGATCAACTAGATGTTTTAATCAACCTGGAAAGATTTTGAAGACAGTTCATCTCGAATCTCAGACACCGCCACACAAAAGAGAACAGAGTCTCTTGATCTTGCTTTCCTATATATTTTATTTTGCAAAAGTTCGTAGATATTTTCTCAATCAATCTTATTACCTTCCTAATAATATGGTAACTCTTATTTTTTATTTTTGCTCTTGCCGATGGAGACGAGAAATTGGAAAATGTTAGGTTAGGAGCATCTCTAGTGGTGAAAATTTTCAGAGTTTGATGTCTCTATTATGTAATCAGCTTATTGAACTGTTATTTGTTAGACTATATCTTATAATAGTCCATAGTTTATTAAACGATAGTGTATGATACTCACAATTACATCAACTTATTGTTTATAATATTTTATTTATAAAATATATATATATATATATATATTTCATAAAACATAATATTTTATTTTAAATTATTATTTTAAAATATTATATTTTAAAATATTTATTTTTTAAATATCACTTTCTTATTAAAAAATTAATAAAAACAATTTTTACAATTAATTAAAAAAAATGTCATTTTGGTTTTTAAAAAATATTATATATATATATATATATATATATTATTTAAATTTAAAACTTATTCATTTTTAATAAATAAAAACTAAGCAAACAAACAAATTATATATATGGAGGTTGTTTGCGCAACCCAACAATAAATGAGGATTGCAATAGTAGCCCCTAAAAAAAAAAAAAAAAAAAAAAAAATTGGCGTTAAGTGTTTGGTTGCTCAACGCCCCTTAAGGTTTGGTGAGGCATCCCTAACGGGTGCCTCGCCAGGTACGGTTTTCTATTAAGAAAGCCTTAAAGAGTTAGCAGCCTTAGTAAAGCCCTAACAAATATGAACAATTTTTTCTAATGTGTCTTAAGGTAGACAAAATGACTGTTTTGTATAATGGCTTGACTTTTAAAAGACCCTCCTAATCTCCACGTGAAAGTATTCTTAAAGGATGACTGATTTAATGTCAATTCCTTCATGATGTAGATTGTGCTTTCGAAGCCCTTTTGATGATGGGCAAAGCTTAAATGAAAAGAGAGAGAAAGAAGGGAAGTGGGTGTACCACCAGAGAACTTTTCGTCATGTTGGGGGGTCTTCTATTGTGTTTTTGCTTCTTTTTCACAGGAAATAAAGAGTATTCAACTTGATATTAGCATTTGCTTAAGGTTGGGCTGATCAAACTAAAGGAAGACAATAGAGAGTTGAATGTTTTTATTTAACTTGATATTAGGATTTGCTTGAGGTTTGGCTGATCGAACTAAAAGAAGACAATAAAGAGCTGGATGTTTTTATGTAATACCTACAATTTTAGTGTTGTAATACCCGAAATTTGAGTTACAATTTAAAAAAAAATTTTAAAATTTACTGTTCAAATATATGGTTACTGTTCAAATATACGGTTACTGTTCACAAGTACGGTCACTATTTTGTCGGCAGACAAAATAACTTTCGGTGGTTACTGTAGCTACAGTAACAAACTATTTGTAACTGTGCGGTTTCGTCTTTTTCTGTCAGAAAAATCTATATAAACCCCCCTCATTCTAAAAATTCATTCCAGCAAGAAAAAGAATTTCTTTGCTTACTCTCTTTTCTTCTCTTGTTCTTCAGCTGTTTTAGACAGCAAATATAGTAGTAGGAAGGGGAAAACCCTAGTTTCTGCATAGCAGTAGTGAAGATCTACTATTGGATGACTCTTTTGAAGCAATTGGAGGGTATTTCTGATCAAAGCAGGTATAATCACTCTGTTCTAGTCTTTATTTAAGATTGGAGATGTCGTTGTTCATTTCAGTACGCATACATAGTTTACTGTTCATATGTACGGTAACGTTCACTGTTACTATTTGGCACTGTTCATATATACGGTACTGTTCATGGGCATCGATTAAATCACATTTTCGAAACGTAGATCCTGAAGACTGTTGGTCAAAGCCTCGAAA
>JAJIYU010007514.1:0-19083 GCA_030144865.1 Tinospora cordifolia | reverse complement strand
AAACTGGCTATGGATTTCCATGGAGATCTCTTGCTGCATTTTTGGTTCACGCCAACCTCCCTTCCTCTTGCTTGCTGACCATGAATGCTCTTTATTATTCGGACCCACAGTTTGTCTGGCTGAGTATACATTCTCCAAAGCCACTTACCCATTAGTGCTTGATTTCTGTTTATGATGCTTTCAATTCACAAGCCTCCTTGCATGACGTCCTGGCAAACTTCATCCCAATTGATCAAGTGTTGTCCTTTCTCCTTCCCCTCTTGTTTCCAGAAAAATTGCTGCAGATTTTGTTCAATTCTGCTAGCTGCATCTTTGGGTATTTTGAATATCAACAGGAAATGAGTCGGGTTGGCCTCCAGGATCGTTTTCAAAAGTAGGAGACGACCCCCTCTTGATAAATAGTTGTCTTTCCATCCCTCTATTCTTCGATGGATTGTGTTGATCATTGGGCTCCAAAAATCTGTCTTATTTGGATTGCCTTCCAGAGGCAGACCCAAATATTTTAGAGGTTACTTTCCCACTAATACCTCCATATGCTCAACCACAGTATCAAGCTTTGCTGTCCCCATGTTAATTCCGGCCAGCTAACTTTTTCTATATTGATGGATAGCTCAGATATGAAGTAGAAAGTCCATAGTGCTTCCATAACTAGTTGTGTTTCCTTTTCGTCATTCCACATGAAGATAAGGCAGTCGTCTGCGAAGAGGAGGTGGGTGAGATGGATATTGTCTTTTCCTGCCTACATCCCTACGATGTGTTGTTTGGTCGTTGCCTTTTCCATTATTCTGGCGAAGACATCAGCAACTATGGTGAAGATGTAAGGGGATAGAGGGTCTCCTTGTCTCAGTCCCTTCTGCCCTCTGAACTTTCCCTTAGGCCGACCATTTATGAAGATGGAGTACGAGACTGAAGTTAGGCATCTTTGAATCCACTTCATCGACCTCTCGCCAAAGCCCTTAACTTTCATCACGTAGTCCACAAAACTCCATCTGACCGAGTCATACGCCTTTGCAAAGTCGACTTTGAGGAGGAGGCCCTATTTCTTTCCTGTTCTATAGTCTTCAACCACTTCATTGGCAACTAAAATTGCATCCAGGATTTGTCTATTCTTGATAAAAGCCATTTGAAATTCGCTCACCGTGGTGTGGAGGATGTTCCTCAGTCTATTAGCTAGAGTCTTTGCTATGATTTTGTAAATGCTCGTTATTAGGCTGATTGGATGGAAATTTGTGAGCTTGATTGAGTTGTATTTCTTGGCTATAAGGCAGTTATAGGTTTTGTTGACCCTATTGTTGATGATAGCATCTTGGTAGAATTCCCTCATGCAATCATAGATATCCTTTTTCACCATATCCCACTCCTTTTGAAAGAACATCATGGTGAAACCATCGGGGCCTAGGGCTTTATCCCCATCGTAACTGAAAACAGTTTTCGCAATTTTGTCATCTTCAAAAGGCCTTTCGAGCCAACGACCCTCCTCTTCTAAAATTCCATCCAATCTAAGCCTTCAATCCCCCAGCTTTTGAGCTTGTTTCCTTCAAAATTGACTCGAAGTGTCTTATGATGGACTCTCTAATCTGGTCAGCAGCCTTCAGGATTTGGCCACGCATGCAACCTATTAATTATGGCCCTTGCCTTTCTCAAGGTGAGGATTTTGTGAAAATATATGGAATTCATATCCCCCTCCTTGGCCCATTTCAGCTTTGCTTGCTAGCTGGCCCGTCTCTCCATTCTACATTCCAACTGCTAGATTTTTTTGACCGTGTCAAGCCGCTTGGCCATTAAATCCAAATTACTAACGTCGTTCTCCAAAGCTAAGTCCAGCAGCCTAATGGTTTGCACCAACTGATCAAGCTGAGACTGAGCTTAAGGCAACTTTTTCCAATTTTTAGTGGTCCCTTTTCTTCCTTTCTTCTACAGAATGTAATTTCAACAAAAAGATGCGAAATTGTGGAAAGATCCAAGTTAAGGCTTTTAATGTTGTGGTTGTGAGCAGGATCTAATCCAATCCTTATAGGTTATCAAAGCTTTGGTTTTAAAATCAAACTTGATATATCATTCACATTGTTATCTCTTTCTTAAGTATGGCGTCAATAACCTTTTTATACCATTGGTTCTTGTCTATCATAAACATTGGATCAAAATTTAATCCATTTTTCTTTTGATTCATGATTTTGATTTAGTTTGTTGGTTCCACTGTGTCTTTGTGAGTTTCACGTCATTTGATACAAAGCTTCGATTTGGAAGTAGAATTGACTATAACTTACATTTTCATCCCTTTCTTGACTATGACATCAACATTCTTCTTACACTAATCGTCCTTATCTTCCATAGACATTGGGTCAAGTTATGATGTTTTTTGATGCAAAAAATTATGTAGTTTTTTTGGGCAAATATCAAATTTGCAAGTGGGTTTCGTTATGTCCATTTGAGAGATTGAAAAAAATCAATTGTAAGCGCACACAAAGTCATATTTATTTTGATTGTTGATCTGAACCATGCTCCATGCAACAAGATGTGATCCTATCTCCTCATCTTGACTCTCCTCAAGGAAATCCCTCATCGACTTTTCAATTCTATGTGCCTCCTTGACCAGGTTTTGTGTCTGTGTGCGCGCGCCCGTATCCATGTACTGTTGATGGTGATACATTGAGGACAGCATTTTGGCATATTTCATGGTGATGGTGTTTTAGTTGCAGAATGCAATGACAGAGAAAGAAAACAAGGAGAAAAGGAAATTGGAATAAGGGAGGTGAGGAAAGAAAACAAGAACAGAGTTGCTCTTCCATTGCTAATCTTCATGAACACAGAGATATCGGCAGAGAAAGAAAGAGAAAGAAGGTGAAGCATGGGAGCATCCTCCCATGGAATATTAGCAGCAACACGGTTGTGCCATTGCTCCTTTCCTATAACAAAATGGAGAGAGTGAATGAAGGAGAGAAAGAAAAGGTAGATGTTTACCATGAATGATGGCTGTCACGAGCTTGTTGGGCTCTGAGTATGAGAGGAAGCACAAAAAGTACTGGAAAGAAGAAGGTTGGTTTCTTTTTATATAATAGGTTAGGAGAGTTCTTGGGCATAGAGCATCTAATTAGGGTTGCAATTAGAAAGGAACAAGCAAGGAAAGAGGACCAAATAGGAATATTTGAGTTTTTTATTTGAGAAAAATAAAGTACAAAAACAGTTTAATCTAGAATATGTTGATTTACGAGATATTAGAGAATAATCTTGGATAATCCAAAATCAATTGAAAATAGAAAATATATAACAAAGATGAAGAGAAACATGAAAAATGAGGAGATATAATAGGAGGCATTATTTTATTTTTATTTTTTTATCAAATAATTTTTAGTAATTTACAACCAAGGTTATATTTTGACAAGTAATTGCATAAATACCTTTCTAGGTAAAAATAAATAATAAATAATAGTTAGTGAAGATTGATAAACTATACAAATAACCGAGTAGAAATTAATAAATTATAGAATATCTGAAAACTTTCAGGTATTACAAATTTTTTCAAAGCAGTAACAAACATATCTAAATAGAAATATGACTAGAAAAAGTAACCACAAGACATTAAAAAGGTGGGAATGCTTAAAACAGAAACTACGCTAAGATAATGAATTGACTTAGAAAGAACCAAAAAAATGTCTGATTGCTGAGATTTCCATAATCAAGCACATTTCCTTCATTTCTAGTGTAGATATAATGAAAATTCCAGATATGACGGTGATCATGGAAGACAATGGAGTAATGAATACACTATCAGCAGACTAGCCAAGAGCATGGTACAGTAATACAACTTAAGATGAAATGGTCAAATAATAGATGTTCTCTTTTTCGAGGAGAAAGGAGGGAAGTTAGGCATATATGGGTCCATTTAGAGTTAAAAGACAATGACAACAACAAAATTGGCATGAGAATGGAAAGACTGGAGAAATGGTCTGCTAAGTATTTATTTCTCTTGATTTAGTAGGGCTATCTGATACTATTAACAAAATCAAATATGTTCTTTAAGCTTTTTTGAAAAGAAACTAGATATATTATATTAACTAAAATAAGGGCTGCCAGATGATATATCTGGACAGCGTATCAAATATGTTCTTTAAATGTCTTTGAGCTAAAGATAAAATGCTACACATATACAGCCTCACAACTCTTTGGACCCAATATGTTTTCAGACATTCATTCAAAAGAACTCCACACACTGAATTGAGAAATTGAACTTTCCTCAAACTCCTTTCCCTAGAATGCCATTGACTTCAAGCCCAATTGTCAGCCTCAGAGAGCAAATGAATAAAATGCCATGAAATTTAAAAAAAAAAAAAAAAAAGTTGATAATTTCATCTACAGTTTATAAAAACCTTTCACCAAGCTTAACCAATGAAACTAATTATACTCCACGGTTAGAGATTTGAAGTTCACCTGCACTTCCCGGAGATTATCTGACTGCAAAATATCTGCCAATCGCAACAAAACCTCAGACTTGTCGACATCAACATCATCAATCGCAAGACAAACATCGATGTCGCTATTGGAAACTCCAAATGAATTAGCACATGATCCATATAGGAACAACTGAGCTCTGGGCCATTCCTTACTGACCAGTTTCTCTAGCAATGTTAACAGTTGCGTCTGCTTTGCCTTTTCTTCTTCTGATGGTACAAGAGATTCATAAATTGCAAGAAAAGGAGCGGTAAATTTTTGTATGTCCATGCGGCATTGAACCAGTCTCCTAAAGTTCTTCCTCTGCTGTCCATTTCCTTGAGGTTGTCTTGATCTGTTTGATCTGGAGTCCTAGTCCCAACAAAAAAAGGGGAAAAAAAAAAAGAAAAAAAGCAACTTAACCACAGTCGAAAATAAAATAATAAGATATGCAGCAAGCACAGTACAAATATCTATGAAATTATAACGCAAATACCCTTCCAAATGTCTTACTAAAAATATCAAGTTTGAATGGTAGTGTTGGTGAATGTTGCTTAGTCAATAACTTTATATTTATAATTCAGGAAGATATGCTGACTCAGTTTTACTCTTACACTTAACAGATGATACTCATGTAATATCTTTAAAGTAGCAAAGATTTCTACAGGGCCTTCCATCCTAACTCAACCCATTTTCGTATTATCAGTCAAGTTTTATTAGAGCACCTATTCAATATTAGATAAAAGGAAAAGAATGTATCATAATCAATAGATGTGGAATAAGCCAAGGTCCATTTCGACAGCTAGGCTTTCAATTTGCACTAACTTTAGGAAGTGACTCAGGGAATCTGCTACAAAAGAGATCCAAAGAAAAAATACAACTTAGAAAACCCAAAATCACCACAATTTAAGATTGAAATATTCCGAAAGATAAAATATTTGTCAAACTGATCATTTCTATTTCATGAAATATGGATTTAGTCTCAAGACTCAAGAGTTCTTACAGAAGTTGTAATGATTTAATGAAGTGACGTTAGGATCTAATACAAGAGTATCTAGATAAATTTCCTAGCAAGCTTAGATTTATAGGCCAGATTTGTAGAAGATACGGTTGGATTTCACACTATGTTGTAATTTCCACAATCAATATCAGAATATTAGGATCAAATTCGCAACAAGTTTACATTTCTAGGATCGATTATACAATTGGTGAGATCAATTTTTTTCTATCTATAGTTACTTGTTACAAATAAGCTTTATTTTGGGGGTTTACAAATATTTGAAGAGAAAATTTGATGTAGACCCACCAAGATTAGGTATTGAGAACTCCCAATCAAGAAAATATACTCACCTCAAGAAGGCTCAAATCATATTTAAATAATCCACTTGTGTAAATTTTGGAAAGACAATTATCTACTAATTCTTGGAGTAATTGCTTCACCATCTCAAAGAATTCCTACATGGCTGGAATGCATTCATTGTTGAAGAATTAACAAGGGTTGGTAATCTGTACCTAACTCATAGAACTATGAATGAAAAATAGAGGCTGTTTATGTCAGTATGTCCAATGCAAAGATATTTTGGACATGGAGTTTTTATAGAAATTTACAAATTTAGAATCTACAAGTACAATGCATTCTGCACGAACAACATCAGGGAACTTAGAGCCATATAGAATGTTGTAGAGATTAAGAATGGAGGATTTGTATATTTGAATCAGAAATATTCATCGTGATGTGGATTCCAAATGAAAATCCCTTTGGCAGAAATCCCACATGAAAAAGCATCCTCGACCACAAAAAGGAAAAACCATGATATTGACAATTAAGTTTCATGCCTCCTCCTCAACTCCACAAAACATTTTCTCAACTATATAATGTTGGCTACAGGAGTCTATTTCCACCAATCCATTCTACCAAGAATAAATTTCTTTTATATCACCTCCTAAACCATATAAATTAAGATCAAAATGGTCACCATTGACCAATTTTATTTCAAAAAAATTAAATAAATAAACCTCAACTATACCACACCAACCAATATGACACCAAAATGAACAGCTGAGGATGAAACTCTTACCATGTATCAGCTATATTTCAAAATTCAATTAATTTGACGGCTCAAATTAGAAATTCAAAAAAGAAAAACAAACAAACACACAGACAACACTATATACTTTGTCATATAATCTACCAAAAGGTTCAAACTAAATGTTTCATAAAAGATAAGTCCAACAATAAAGCAGAGAGTATCTACCTTATTGAATGCATCACTATGCCTTCTTTCCCTGCTCTTTTGTCCAAATTCATCCCTAAGCACTAAAGAGTCCCCAAAATGCTCAAGCAAATCCTCCTCTTCAAACGCAGAACCACCCTCCTCATCCCCATTTTCCTCTCTTCTCAATTCACTCCCACGACTTCCTTCAACTCGACCATGGATCCTAGCTAGAGATTCTTCAATCTCCAATGCGGGGGCAGAATGCAAATTACTTCCCACCGGCGGACCTGGATGATCAAGCTGCCTCACAAGCCCCAACCTTGAAGAAGATACATTCCCTTCAATTCCACCAAATGTAGGCTCTTGACTTTTCGGTATACTACGTTTTCCATAGCCATGCCCATCTTGACCCACATTTTGCTCAAGTTCCTTCCCTTTGGACCTCTGTGAAAATCCAGGGGGCCCTGCTGCTCGCCTAGGTTCCTCCACGACTGCCTCCCTCTCCATTGCTACTTGTTGCTGTCGAAAACCATGCGAATTCGCTCTTCCATCATGGAATTCACGTAATCCATCCACTCTTCCATTCTCTTCCAGCGCTTTTACAATATTCTTCTGCCCATTATTAAACTTCATCGTGATCTCCTTATCAATCCCTTGGTTCTTGGCATCCCACGAATTCCGATCGTTGGGGTTCTCAATCTCGCATAGCAGTGAACCGAACATCAACATGTTCTCTTGCTTCTGATTCTGACTCTTACTCTGCTTCTGATTCCGACCATCAGGATTTCCATTAATTCCAACACCAACACCACCGGTACTACTCAAAACCCCATGATGCTGCCGTGGCTGATCCGCGAAGATAGGCGGAGAAGCGGCCGGAGAAGCGGTCGGGAAACTCGCCGGCGGCTGAGCCCAAATGTTGTAATTGAGCTCGGGAATAAAGGCATTTGGAGAAGGGTAATAAGTAGTAGGATTTCGAGGTTGGGACGACCATGGATTAAGCTGCTCTTGAGGTTTCAAAGAAGAAGAAGAAGAAGAAGAAGAAGAAGAAGGTAGCCATGGGTACGGTAACGGTACGGTCGGACCCATGGCTGCAACCGCCGGATCATGGTGCGGCCGATGTGGCGCCGCCGAACTGCCTCCGCCATTGATAAGCTCTCGTTCTTGTTGTTGTTGGAGGAGTTGCTGGTGGTGGTGGTGAGGTTTTTGGAGCAATTGAAGGAGGAATTGGCCGCCGGTGGTTGATCCACCGCTACCACTTCCGCCGCTGGCGCCGGCCATCGCAGTACGATTAACTAAAGAAGAACTAGAAGAAATCAAAAAAGCGGCGAGCCTTAGGCGATTTTAATACTCATTGTTAGTTGATTGGCCTGACCTAAAGCAAGTCCAGCCCACTGCTTGGTTTCAATGTTTCTAAATTCGGAGTGTGTTTCCTTCGTAGACGAGGAGAAACCGATAGTGCGTGCGAGCTATCCGTTAAGAAGTTGAGAGCACGTGCGGCGACTGGTGAGACGATGCTACTGATTTACGGTTAAGGGAGATATTTTGATGGGGATATTCATTTTCGACCGTCCGATCTCGTATCAGCAGGTAGGGAGGAACCAAAAACTAACCAAGGCAAATCTTTTTGAGATTGTGGAAGAAGATATGGAGAATTAATGAGGAAATTAGTGTTTTCTAAGATTAGATATTCACTTCGAATAGATTCTTAAGGATTAAACTTATTGGTAGGTGAGGTAGGTGGTAATTTTCTTTATTTTTGTCTAGTTGGACCTCTAATAATGAAAAATAGCTTGAAGAATAAAATCCTGAAAGTTTCATACAAGTACATCAAGACTTGAGGAAAGAACATCAAGAAAGAAATCTTCTAAGATTTAATAGAGAATCCAACAATCTTATACATGATAGACTATTTACAATCCAAATTGATGAGTCAGAAAAATGTGGGCTATACATTAGAAACAAGGGCCGTCTAATAAGTATATCTTTAAAAGGAAGAAAAGCACTAATGACATTCCACATGAAGATTTTAACTTTATCGAGATTATTTAGGAATAAAATGCCAACTAAACAAGGGTATAAGGTTTTGTCTACGTATCTTGTTAATAGCTAGACTGCTAAGAGTTTCTCCACACCTTGATAATTCTACCATATGATCCTTGTTGCACACTTGGTGCCTCGCGAGTGTAAAACACCACTACATGATCTAAGTATTCAAACTTGTCCTTCTAACTTTTGATAATTAAAGTTTAGTTACTTGAAACTTCTATGTATTTGTGATGTTCGTGCAAAAATCGACCAACAGTAAATAAAATATAGAAATAAAGACCAGATACACTAAACTTAAAAGAAAAAACCAAGAAAAATTCTTTTTTTATTGTGATAAAAAGTCTCTATATAAAATATTGTTAAAATTAAAGTATTGAGATTGTAACACCCCTTTTTTGGTTTATGTCTTAATCTTGCATCTCATCTTAAACTCACAAAATTATTTATAAAAAAAATTATTTAAAAATTATTTCCTTAAACATATCTGTACATATGAGAGTGAAAAAACTTTTATATTAGAAAAATAGTTGATTTATTTAAAAACTTATTCCTCATTTTTTACTACTTGTTCAAGCTGGTAGGACAATGTCCAGTCAAGGTGGGCAAATTGAGTCTGCTTAAAAAAAAAATCATGTCTTCCTATAGCAGGATAACTTACCTCTCAATCAATGTTTAACTGTACTTGGAATAAGACTTATCCACTATCAATTTAAACTTGTAATCTCTGTCTCAGAATTGTTAAAACAATTTTCTCCATATTTTAGGGCGTTACTATTATTTGAGTCATTTCTTTATCCAACTAGTTTATTATTTTTAAAACTAGTGGTATTAGTATTTAACAGAAACCTAATAATAGAAAATTATACCCCACATCAAGGTACATTCATTGATCAAATAACATTTAATCATTACATTCATGCTCTTATACATACTACTAGTATTTAAGTAACACATAAGGCATAAAAATCAAGAGAATAAGGATAATAAGTTCAGGCCCAAGTCCTTCAATTGGTATACTAGTTTCCTACATTTAACAGTGGAAGGGGATGAACTCTATGAGTCTAGTAGATCATTCTAATTCATAGACAATCTAACAATATAACAAGCACATCATACAAATAATCACTTTAATACATTAGGCAATACAAACGGTAGATTGTTTTTAGTCTATCGAGGTAGGGTGGCTAACCCTAGGGTGATTTTTGTACCTCTAGCTAAGTGAATCCCGCAAGAACATCACTAATATTCAGAATATGTGTCTATATGTTCAACAATCCACAGACTTGGAAGATACGCTAAGCACGATCAAGTTTCTTAAGTGTGATTACACACCGGTCTCTTAATCGAGATGTTAACATGAGAACCACCATTGATTGTCCTTAGGCCAATCAACCCTCCAAATGTAGTATTATCTTGTTAAGAATGATCTTATATTTGGTCATTAGCATATTCATACATATTAAATGATATTATTCTAAAAGATAGATCCTTCGTACCCGTATGCATAAGTATAATATATATGTAACATTCATTTAATCATATCTTTACCATATTTGTATTCTATAATGGCATATTCTCGTAGACTATACTCATCAAATAAATTTATGTGCATATCATTTCATGCGCAAACAACATCATATATATGCTTTAAATCTATCATGGTCACGTGCATATGATTATAGCAAACAGTATACATTCAAATAATGTTCTTATTATTCACGTAATAAATGCAAATATAAACATTTAATCATATGATCAATAAAGGGTAGATTCCACTATCACCTAGGCCATTTTATATATTATCCAAGTAAATACAGTTAAAAAGTGTGTAAATTGAAAATCATCTCCACTTCCATTTACACGCTCTTTATGTTGTTTGATGCTCATAGTAGTGTCGATCCTTCAATTTAGCTCCTAAACTTGGTTTTTGGTACAAAATGACCTTTAAAGTGATCTCGGGTTCAAAATAACCCATAAACTTTGATGTGGGTTATTTGAAGTCCAATTTACGAATTACTTCTATAGTATACCAAACTTCAAGAGGCCATAACTTGAGCTCTAGGACTCCATTTTATATGATTCTTGCATCTATCTTGTAGTGTTAACGATGAAGAACGTCATGGCAATGAATATTCTCCTCAGTCAGGCCCATGTTTGAATAGAAATGCACATGAACCCATTGGTTTGTGAATCTGTCCCATTTTTGCGCAACAATTTTTGGAAGGTCAGTTTGGGCGCTCTGGGTGTCCAATTGAAATTGTTCTTGACTCTATTCTATAGTACACTTGACAAGGTTCGAGGTAGTGAAGGTTTCCTTGGATCATGCCTATATAATTTTAGAAATGGTGTGAAAATTACTATTTTGTAACTAATGTTTGGCAATAATTTTAGCCTTGCTTCAGAGGCTACGATTGTCAGAACTTTGTGGTTCTAGAGGCATTGTAAAGCTTATTCTAGACACTCTTTGATGGTGAAGGGTTTAAATCTTTTTGGGCATTCTATGTTCTTCAAAAACTTATTCAAAGTGGTGTAGTCTTTTTAGGCTATAACATAACTAAAACTTTGCATAAAATAAAAAGAATAGAAATAAGATTTTAAAGAGACTAAGGAGAGATCTTATACCTCAACTTTAGCTACTCTTCCCTCCCAATTTTTGTGCTCCAAACTCTCCTTGTCTTCCTTTCCTCTCAAACATACTTCAAATGCTTCAATTTGTTGTGGGGAGAATGAGGGTAGAGGCTCTTTATTTATAATAGAGCTTTGATCATTAAAGCTAGTATTTAGTGTCAAATGGGCTAAGTTGGGCAGGGCAAGTGTTTCACTAGACAAGGCCTTTTGAGAAAACCTCACACGCATTGAGTGTGTCTAAGTGAGGACGGTAACGTCAATTCTTGGGAGAGTGGACTTAGTCCCACATTGGTTGTGTGAAAGAAAGGTTCCTGGGCTAAGTTGGGCGGGATTAAGTGTTTCAAGTGATGAAGCCTTTTGAGAAAACCCTGCACACATTGAGCGTGTCTAAGTGGAAACAGTATCATCATAGTGGGCCCCATAGCCTTTACAATTGGTATCAGAGCCACTCCAGGGCCACACTCGGTGTGCATCTGGGGGACCGTATGCCTCCGTAGTGGGGTAACCAATCTCTGGGGGAGTGGACTTAGTCTCACATCGATTGTGTGGAGGAGACGTTCCTAAGCTAACTTGGGCGAGCCAAGTGTTTCACGTGGCAAGGCCTTTTGAGAAAACCCCACATGCGTTGAGCATGTCTAAGTGGGACAATATCATCATGGTGGGCCCGGTAGCCATTACATTTAGGGTATGGTAGAAGTAGGTTAGGCGTGATCATTAAAGCTAGTGTTAAGGCTTGGTGGAGCTAGGTTAGAGTCATTATTAAAGCTAGTGTCTAAGGCATGGTGGGTTTTACTATTCATGACCCTATTAAAATAATTAATTATTTAAATTTTTATTATTTATTATTTATTAGTATTTATCATTATTATTATTATTATTCACCTTTATTTTTTTTTTTGAGTTTTCTTAGCGTGGTGAACATTTTGACACGAAGTTCACTATTTAATTTGATTGTTTTACCTTTGAAATATTTTTTTGAAATTTATCATATCTATGTCAAACTTGTTAAGTGGTCAAGTTCTTGATGGTGATCAACCTTTGTGGACCAAGGTTATTAGACACTTAATTATAGTTATCTTAGGTTATTATTGACTTAGAAATTTTTGAGTATTACAGAGATGCCTAGACTTACAATTGAAGGGTTATTTATAGGTACAAAAGGTACATAGTTTCCAAAATTATCGGTACATCAATTTTGAAAACTTTTTGTTAGAGTAAGATTTTAGATAGATATAGGTTCATGCCATTTAGGAAGCTTGTAAATTTGCCCTAGTTTTTTTCGTATAAGCATTATTCAAGTTTGCACTAAAATTAAGGAAATTACGATGGTTTTGATTTGGCCATGAGCTCAGTATGGCCCCATGAAATAGTCTTCCTTCATTAGGTGGGCTTGTAGTCATTCTAGTCAACCTAAGAATGCATATTTTTTCTACTTTGCAATTCTAACTCACAATCATAAGTGAGGAGCTAGGCCGGAGGAGTTGTTAATGCCTTCAACCAATCCTTTTTTTTTTTTGGAGTATTGCAATTTATCAACTCATTGTTTCTTGATTAGTTTAGCTTAACAAGTAAGAGTCAAGGATCCAACAATTACCATTTTAAATCCATGGCCTTTATGTATATGAGATCAAGGACTTAGCTATTAGAAGCATGCCCTGAGATTTTCTTTGTATCATTGGTTGGCCTTGAGATCGTGGCATTGAACAATGTTATAATAACTTTTGATCCTCCTCGAAATACTCATTAAGAAACATCATATGGTTGCAGTATCTCATTTATTTATCTCCTCCTATTTGAGTGGTCTTAGAAATCCTAAGGATTTAAATGCAAAAAATGGATGATAAAATCAAAGTAGATTTGCTTATAAGGAGTACCATCATTTTCAACAATCTTCATCAAGTCTTAAAACAAATTTCTCATTTTTAGATTTTTAGTATTTTTTCTCCTCAGAGTTTTCTTTCTTTCTTCTGTTCAGTACTTATTTTTCATAAAAAATGTTTAGTTCATGGAGGGTTTTTGCAAAGACTTAGCTCAATCACTTAATAAGGTGATTGAAACTTCTTGCACATGGTGCTCCCTCAGATATGTTGTCCCCTCATATACTTTGTTGTTATATGTCTTCAAGTCCTTAGGAGAGGTTTTGTTTTCAACTTTTAGTTAAAGGCTAATGGCAACCTGATGTACTCATCTCATGGATGAGCTAGGTAAGATTGGGAGGTTTCAGAAGGCCACTTTGGTGGTAACAACCTGTGGTCTTTTTGAAGATTGCCTACAATGTCATGAAAGGCTTGATTTTGACTCCATTGGCAAAGTTCCTTGAAATTAAAAGGATGACGACTGCCTTGCACTCTACCTCATCTTCTCATTCAATGCATTCTATAGGTCATCTAGACGAAGTTTCATCAATGCTACTTGTTTGGGTCTCACCAATGTAGCTTGTTTTAGTTTCGAGCAAGTGCTTTGACTTTTGAAGGCTTGTGGCCTCTCATCTGTGCCACATTCTATTATGGTTGAGGTGCTTGGTCTCATTGGAAAAGAGTGGGACACATAGCATGTAGTGTTTGTTGTTGCTCTATTATCATCTGCAAGATTCTCTCCATAGTTTTTTTAGTGCATTGATCCACCCAAATATTTTAGCAAAATTCTTCTTTCCACCAGGTGGTCTTCCCCAACACAAACAAGGAACTCCCAAATAAGCCATTAGTTCTTCATGGTGTTGTGAAACTCATCTCTATTGTTGATGTTCACATAAAGATAATTGCAAACGTATTATTCTCCCCACAAACAACACCAATTATTGGTGCAAAGATCGATGCAACAAATAAAATATAAAAAGGAAGAGTAGAGACAAGAATAAACTTACAATATCAAGGTTATTTATAAGGGCAGAAGGTATGTAGTTTCCAATATTATTGGTACATCAATTTTGAAAATTTTCTATTGTAGCAAAATTTTGGATAGATCTAAGTCTATACCATTTAGGAAGCTTGTAGATCTTTTTAAATCTTCCATGTATAAGCATTAACCAATTTGTAGGCTAAAATTATGGAGGAAATTATGATAGTTTTGATTTGGTCATGAGATCCTCTCAACCTTGGGATCAAGTTTGGTCTTTCCTCATCAAGTCACTATAGTCATTATAGGCAACTTGATGATGCATAATTTTTCAAATCCGCAATTCTATTGTACATGAGCTTGACCATAACTCACACTCATAAGTGAAGAGCTCATCGTTGTTACCTCGATTGGAGGAGTTGTTCATGCCTTCAACCAATCTTATTTTTCTTTATTGAAAACTGTAAATTAGTCTTCTCCTAATCGATTTAGCTTAGTTGATTCAACTTGAAAGGTAAGAGTTGATGGTCCAACAAGTACCACCTTGACCCACGCATCTACGCAGTTTTGTTAATGTTATTTTTCATCTACTCTCTTGCAATTACCCTCAACTTTCTTTTTCATCTAATGAAACATTATTTTTCATTTACTAATAATTTACTCTATATATAAAAAGTCTAAGATGTGAATTTTGTCATGGGAAAAACACATTTTGTACACAAAAGTAGAAATAATTACAGAAATATTGTTATTTTCGTTTTTATACATATACCAAAAACTTAATATCAAAACTATCAATTATCTTTATGAACCATTGATTAACAACTATTAATATACCAAAAGTTAGTATATGGTCTGTATAACATTAGTATAATTTTAGTATATATTAATATTGTAACATCGAATAAGCATTGATATACATTTAGCTTGTAAACAATGGTATAACATTAGTACAACAATATTGTAAAAACCATGGATTAACAACTATTAGTGTACTAAAAGTAGGTATACAGTCAATATAGCATTGGTATACTTTTAGTATATTAATATTGTACTACATCAATACAAAATAATATAAAATGTTATACAGTCAATATAACATTGGTATATAGTTACCATGGTATCAGAGAGGGTTTGACCTTAGATTTGATTTTGGGCTTCTTCCCCATTGTTGTTGCTTATCGTCGTCATCCCTATTGCATCTCTATCATTGTCGTTTGTCGCTATTACGCTCCTACTGCTTCTTTTTCTCCTTCTTCTTGCTTTACTTCTTCTTCTACACTGATCACTAACGCTGGTCCTATGTGTCGCTACTACATCTTTGACAAATCCATCCCACTGTGTCAGCAACATCTACCTCACTCTCGCTGCATCTCCTCTGTCGTTGCTCAACCGCAATTGTTGCTCGACCGTCACTGCTCCATCGTGTTGCTCGTGATTACCATCACGTTGCTCCTCCTCCTTTTTCTTTCTGCTCGTGTTATGTCTGTTGCGCTCACGATTGCTCCCCTTGCCTTATCAAATTCTATTGGTCGTCTTCTTCTTCTTCATTATTAATATCATCGTCTAGATAATACCAATAATGCTCACAATAGCATCATCTTTCAATTTAGGTTCCACAAATCTATATTTGGAAAACTTGTTGAAACTCAAGTGTAATGGAAACTCAAGTGAAATGGCGCCGAGATATATAAATATTCTAGTATAATTAATAATTTTTAAATTTTTATGTTATAACTAAAAATTTATTAAAAAAAACGGATGTATATTAATGAGAATATATTTTTTTAGACATTTTATGTAATTTCCTCTTTTGTCATTGCAAAGAGAAAAAGTTGACTAAACTAAGTTATTAACCAAAGACATTATTTTATGCAAAACATGAATAAAAAAAAAAAGCCTAATCCACAATATCATTACTCATATGCCTTGCAAAATTGACTTTGAAAACTAAGCCCAATTTCTTCCTCACTTGATACTTTTCCACTACTTCATTTGCAATCAAAATCTTGTCAATGATCTTTCTATCTTGCACAAGAGTTGACTGACAAGGACCAATAATATAATGAATGACTTCACAAAGCTTATTTATAAGAATTTCACCAATGATTTTATAAAGACTTATAAACTGAGCTTATGAGTCGATCATTCGTAACTTTTGTAGAGTTTATCTTATTTTTAGGATGAGATAAATGTATGTTTTACTCATCGTCTTGTTTATGATGCCATGATCATTTAACTCAATCATCATTTGTATAACATCATCCCTCATTATAGCCTGCAATTTTTTATAGCAACGCATAAAAAAATTGTCCAAGCTTGAGGCTTTAATTATTGCCTTCACAATTAAATGTAATGCTTTGACCTCCTCAAAAGGTCACTTAAAATGATCCATGATTGAAGTATAATCGAGCCTTTATTCTAGTCCTCATGGCCTCGAGCATGTTTCCCTTGGTTAGCATAAAGGTTCTTATGAAAATGAACAATCTTCTCTACCACATTTTCCTTATTGATAATGTTACCATCACTTCCTCAATTTTAGTAATACAATTTCCTGCTATTTCAAAACTAATTATTTGATGGAAGAAATTGGAGTTGGCAAAGAATATGATTGAAGAAATTCGAGTTGACATTTCCTTCTTTTAACCATTTAATCTAGCTTGTTGGAAAGATATTCTCTCACCCATCAAAGTAACTTGCTCAAGTTACCCCACAATCATCTTCTTTCTTGTCATAGCTTATCATTCCCTCCCCTTCCTTCTCATTAAAATTATTTGCTTGAAATTCAAGTTTTTTTTTCTTAATTTAAACTAGCCCAAAAACTTGGCAATTCCAAGCCTTAAAATTAGCATTCCCTTCCATTCTTGCACATAGTTGCGTCGTCGTAGTTCTTGAACAACATCCTTGGTCGATAAATTTTGATGTGCTCCCTCAAATCTGTTGTTTCCTTGTATATTTTCTTATTATATGTCTTCACATCTTTGGGAGGGGCTCTGTTTTCAATTTCTAGATTGAGGCTAATGGTAGCCTGATGTAGTCATCTCGTGGATGAGCTAGGTACAGATGAAGAGGTTTCAGAAGACCACTTTGGTGGGAACGCCCTATGGTCATTCTAAAGGTTGCCTATAACGTCGTGAAAGGCTTGCTTCTAACTCCACTTGCAATGTTCCTAGAAAATGGTGAGGTTAAAAGGATGACAACTCCATCGCACTCTACCTCATCTTCTCATCCAATGCATTATGGAGGTCATTTAGACGAAGTTCCTTCAATGTTGTTTCTTTGGATCTCACCATTCTAGCTTGCCTAAGTTTTGAGCAAGCACTTTAAATTTTGAGGGACTTGTAGCCTCTTGTCTCTAGCACAATCTGTTGGAGTTTAGGTGGTTGCTCTTGCTAGAAAAGGGCATGAAACATAGCATGTAGCATTTTCTATTGTTCCATCATCATCTACGAGGTTCTCTTTATAATTTTTAGTGCATTGATCCTTATAGACTTTTTAGCAGAATTCTTCTTTCAAGCAAGTAGTCTTCCACAACACACATAGGGCTTTTGAAGAAGCCATTGGTTTTTCGATGGGCAGTGCGCCAATGGTGTTAAAACTCATCTCTATCAATGTGAAGACTGACCGCCAACAAATTAAATAGAAAAAGCAAGAGTAGAGACGAGAAAGACACCAAATTTGAGGGAAAAAGTCAAGAAAAAAATCCTCTTTACTACTATCAAAACTCTTTGTAGAATATACTAGAAATCAAAATATTGAGATGCATAAACTTATAATAGAAGAGTCAGTTATAGGTGTAGAAGGTATGCAGTTTCTAATATTATTGGTACGCTAGTTTTGAAAATTTTCCATTGTAGTAGCATTCTAGATAAATATGAATGCATACCATTTAAGATGCTTGTAGATTCTTCCAAATCTTCTTTGTACAAGCATTATTTGAGTTTCTAGGCTAAATTATGAAGAAAATTACCTTAGTTTTGAATTGTTCATGAGCTTGGCTCAGCCCCATGATCAAGTTTGTTCTTCCCTCATCAGGTTGCTATAGTCATTCTAGCTAACCTAATAATGCATATTTTCTCAAATCCATAAATCTATTGTTCATGAGCTCAACCATAACTCATACTCATAAGTGAGAAGCTCAGCCCTGGCAACTCGATTGGAATAGTTGCGCATGCCTTTGACTAGTCATTTTCATTTTTTTTTTGTTGTGGATATTGTAGTCCATGAGCTCTTAATACCCTCGCATTTCTAAGTCAATAATAAACCAAGATGATTATAATTAAGTGTCAAATAAACTTGCTCAACAAAGGTTGACCATTATCAGAAATTGGACCACCCAACCTTAACACGAATATGATAAACTTTGAAAAATTATTTTAAAGAAAAAATGATCAAATTAGGCAACGAGCTTCGAGATGAAAAGCTCAAGACGCCAAGAAAACTTAAAAATAAATAAATAAATGTGAAAAATAATAGTATTGATAATCATAAGAATAAGAAGATAATAATAATAATAATAATAACAACAACAACAACAACAACAACAACAACAACAAATATTGAATAATAAAAATAAAATCATCAAATAATTAATTATTTTATAGTGTTACAAATAGTAAAGTTAATTAATACTGTCATAAATAGTAATTTAATTATTTTAATTAATTAAAATAATTAACTAAACTCTATCTTTAATTATAATAGTAGTTTTTAACCATCATCATTAATTAAAGATGGTTTTAAAGGATATAAATAATATTCTTTAACCAACACCACTATCATTTGTAATTAATAGTGTAACATTCCCTTTTCGATTTAAAAATAAAAATATTTAAAAATTATTTTCTTATACATGCATTCATATATACATACATACATACATACATACATACATATATACATATATAAATATAAATATAAATATATA
>JAJIYU010007513.1:0-19251 GCA_030144865.1 Tinospora cordifolia | reverse complement strand
TTGCTTTATGTCTAGGGTTTATTTATGTTGCATATTATTCATTCATCATCTAAATAATGCATTTTTGCATCTCTTTATCTATTTAAAAGTGTGCACATAAAGTAAGCAACATCTTTTCTCTGCTGTTCAGTGGTTCGTAAATCTAATGCGCTCCTTCCCACTGCTGCTGAAATGAAAATGCTATTGGTCCGTTGCCTGATTTCTATCATTGTTTCTTCTTCTACGCTTAAAACACCCATCATGACCTCTCGCATTTAGAGAACAAGAAGAAGAAGAAGAAGAATAGAACCAAAGAAGTGGAACCAAAACACAACATCAAAATGGCCTCAACCAATCAATCGATTCTGATCCCACCTAGAACCAAGATTTCATGATTAAGCCCCAAAGCTTAACACCATCCTTAGACCCATCTCAATGGCCAATCCTCCATCGGCTATTCTGTTTGAGATATGTTCTCAGGGCCCAAACAGAGCCACCATTGCAAACCTATAACAGAGCCTACAGCAGCATAAACACTTTCTTCATTGTCGGCGTCGGTGCTTAATCTATTAGATTTGGTTTTTGGTCCCCAGAGCTTAAGTTTCTGTTTCAAAAATTTTCGAGCAGATTCTCGAAGTTTGCTTAATCTATTAGATTCGATTTTTCGTTCCCGGAGTTAAAGTTTGCGTTTTGTTAGAAATTTTCAAACAAATTCTTGAAGGTCTTCATTTCAAAAATTTTCGAACAGATATATCACGATGCGAATGTAGATCTACTGCTATTGTTCCATCACTGTCGCTGATCTTCCTGTGCTACTGAATCATGAAGAACACCATCGCCAATATGCTACTTGCCAGTGAAGAAGAAACCAATCCCAATAAACAGAATATTGTAGTAGAATCATCGTAGCGTGAAATATTGATTTGATCATAAAGAAGAAGAAGATCACTATATATATTCTGATATTTTTGATAATAATTAGTAATATATGATATATGCATAATGAAGTAAAAAACTCACAAATAATTTTGTTATTAACTTAAAATTTTTGACATTTCTGTAAATTTCTCAAAAAAAGAAAGGACTTTTTACATTTCTATATAATATTATAGAATATATTATAATAATACTGAATATTTTAACTTTATACAAATATTAGAATATTAATTACAAAAATACCAAAAGAAATATAATAGTTCACCGGCGAATCACAACAGTCCGGTGAGTACTACTCCGGCCGGCAAACAACAGTCCGGCGAACACCACTTTGGGCAGAGAAAACAAAGTCCAGCGAGCACCATTCTGGTTGGCAAACACCACTTCGATCGGCAAACAACAAAGTCCGACGAACACCATTTCAGCCAGCAAACACTTCTTCAGCCAACATTCCGACGAGCACCAACAATGGTTTGGCGAGCACCACTTCGGCCAACATTTCGACGAGTACCACTCTGGTGAACAACAACAACTTTCTCCGATGCTGTGAATAATAGAAAATGATATATTATTAGTATATAATATGTATATTATGTGTATATTTTTCATATATGATATATATTAATATATTATCTATATATTATTAGTATATTATTAGTATATTATTTGTATATTATATGGATATAGTATATTATATGTATATTATTCAGTTGCTTCGCAGCTACTTCTTCTTCTTTTCTTGTCGCGGATGCTTCTTTTTCTTCTTTTTCATCTCTTGTTTTGTGCAACACATCGACTCTGCTTCTTCATATATGATATGTATGTTATATGTATACAATATATTACCAGCAAAGAAGAACAACAGAACAGGAGATCTGACAACGGTAGTAGCAATAGTAGGCAAGCGAAAACTGAAATGAATCTAGGAGCCTCGGTGGGTGGTACAAGTATAGGTGGACTGAGAACTGCCAGAGACGGTGCAGGAGGATTGTGCCTCTTCTTTGACTTCTTCTTGCTGGCAAACAGAGTTAACTGGAATAGATGCAATTGGAAGAGTCGTCGGAGTTGACAATTACAACAACAACACAGAGAGATCCATTAAACTGCATGCCTATTGAAGACTTTGCATCTCACCGTTGGTTCGTCGCCGTTGTTTGCCTTACTACTGTCGTTGCTGTTGCCATCGAAACCACCAGTATTTACAAGAACTTGTTTTTCTTCTTATTTTTCTGTTACCAAATTGTTGTAAATATGCTCAAACAGCAAATCGCTTCAAGCGAGGAGCCATTGCTCTTCTTCCCCACCAACACAGACTTCTTCTTCTTTGGTCGTTTGCTGTGTTCAATTTTTGCATAGAAAGTTTCACCTGCTCTGTACTACGAAACTCTGTGTCTTGGCGAGCACCAAAAACAAATCGTTACAAGCGAAGGAGCCGCTGCTCTTCTTCTCCACCAACACAAACCTGTTATTCTTCAGTTGCTCACTTTGCTCGGTTCCTGCACAAAAAGTTGCACTTGCTCTGTACTAAGAAACTTTGTGTCCTGATTTCGAGAATGAACTCATCGATAACGTGGATCTCAAGCTTATTTCCTATGGAAATGCTAGCTGCTCTTCTTCTCCACCAACATAGATGAATCTACTGTTGGAACTCAGGTCCAACATCGAAAGAGGAGCAGGAGGAGGAGTCACTGGAGCCGGAAGCACTGCTCGTCGAGACTAATGCGCACAAAGAAGAACAAGGCGCTACTGCTGCAAGATCCATTTTTTGCGATGATTCGCGGCTTGTTCGGAAACCTAAACTGATAAAAGTGTTATTATTTTTAAAAAAGTGATAAAACTGAAAGTTTATAAAAAACTAAAAATATTTTTGATAATATTTTTAAAAAATTGATATTTTTTTGTAATTTCCTAAAAAAAAAAAAAGGGAAATAAAAGAAACTATCCACCCCAAGACTAATTCAAAGAAGAAGTTATTGAAGTTTGGGCTAGAAAACTCAAGCCCATCAAGCCCAAATCTTAAATCTCACAAATTGGGCTTTTCAACAACCGTTTACAGATTTCCTTTTTGTATACGAACACTTCAGGAAAAAAAAAAGAAAAAGAAAGAAAATTGAAATTTCTTTACCCACTATAAAAGAAAAGGTTAAAAAAAAATTATGAATCAAAATTCAGTATATATATATATGAGTCTCCAAGAACAAAAGAATGAGAAATAAAGGAATATCTCATAACTCATTTTGGCATCTCTGCCCCATTGCCGCCATTACCGCGTTCATCATTGTCGCCGCTTCCCTTCCAATCTTCGACACTCGTCATCAGATCAACGTAGAGAGAAATATCACAGTCGTTAAAATCAAACACGTTATTATTCGTGCCACGAAAATTGTAGTCGTTGAAGCCTGTAAAGATGGAATCATCAAGAGCCGTGATATCATCTTGTAGTAGCATGTTGTTGAAAGGTGAAGTTGGTAACTGCGCATGTGGAGGGTTTGCACGGAAAATGTTGGACTCGTTGACTTCTCCGACGGCTATCTCCGGCAAAGTAGAATTTACCGGCGGTGTCTTTTCTTCCGGCGTCGACTCTTCCGTTACGTTTAGGCTTCCTTGAAGAGCTGTCAGATCTTGAGGTTCTTCTTTCATTTCTTCATCTGGAGATGGTACCGAGGAAGATGGTTTCTCTTTCCCTGCCTTTCTACAAGAGATGTACTGAGTCCATGAAAAAGAAGCCCAATCCAGTTAGAGCTGAAGTTAAGCCCAACCCAATTTGATTGTTTTTTTTTTTTTTTTTTAAACTTTTCTATTCGGTATTACAGGAGTTCATGTGCGTTGCGCGTGAGTTTTTTAATATTTGGTTTAACCCAATGAGAATTCAGAGGGTATATAAGGAGGTCCTGGGCGTTAGCCACGTGGCAGGTCAATGTGCAGCAAGCTGAACTAGACTGCACGTGCCCCGCACGTACTTTGAAACTGCTTTTACATCGAGGACGAATCCAGGGCAACAAGGTCATTTCCCACGTGGCAAGAGACTCCTGAGGTTCTGTCTTTTTAGCCATCAATTCTTTTGTCTTTTTCCTCCATTTCCAAGAGGATTAAATTCGAATTTGATGAAAAATCTAAGGGTATTGTTGTAAATCTAAAAAATAAGAAACTCACAAGTTGGCGTTCGTCGTCATGGTAGAGCATAATATAGTCCCCGGACCTGAGCTTATTCAGCCTCACGTAATCCCCTGTTTTAACAGAACAGAGAATCTCCCAATTTCACAAAAGCTCAAAAAAAAAAAAAATCAGTTTTATTTATTTATTTAATTTTTAAGTACCTGTGTTCTCCATGACATACATTCTACTCTTGTTGTTAGGCCAGAACCTGATGAAAAATGAAAAAAAAAAAATATTTTTGAAATAATTTTCATAGGCAAAAGAAAAATAAATATTAGAAGCGTAATTATTAATTATAATACTTTTTGTCTTTTTATTAATGGCACTCACCTGTATCTCATGTGCCAAGTTCTTGCAGAACTAGCATCTCTTACAGCAATTTGGATCCCCTCCTTCACAGCAAGGTTTGGTAGATTAGCCTCCGCTGGTTTCTGTCATTATTAATAGCTATATCAAAAGATATTATTATATTATATTATTTATTTATTTATTTTTTTTGAGAGGAATTCCATGTCGGGCAATCTGAAACACAAAATGTTGAAGAAGAGGCCTAAAATAAAACAAATAAAAAATAAATTGAAGAAAAAAAAAAATGAAGAAGAAGATATTGATCAGAATGAAGATCGGCAAACTCACTTTTGGGAGAACAATCCTTCCAAGAGTATTGACATCACTGTTCTTAAGCTGTTTCTCCAATATGAACCTTAGTTTCTGTTACAAAGCCAAGTGTTTAGTACTCACAAACAAACATATTTCTCTCTATACACACACACACACACATTGAGAATGTAAAAAAGATTAGAGGAAGACCCATTAATGAAAACTCAAAGATTCGGAAAACCGACTTTGCCATCAGAAGCTGAGAAACGGTAGACGTCATTTTGGGCTGCAGCATTATTATTAGGAGAAGATGCTTCTGCTGCAGAAGAAGAAGAAGGAGAAGAAGAAGCATTTGAAGGAGAAGCAGCAACAGAGCTAGAGCTGGAAGTAGAGCTACTGGCACTGAACATCAGTAACCGATTAGAGCCTGATGAACTCAACTGTCTAGCCATTTTTCTCTTGCTTCTTGCAGCCCTGGTCACAGATGAGTCCCACCTTGGCATCTGAACTGATAGACCCAAAACACCTCTTGCAGAATTCTCCACGTGATTGTTCTTATTATTCCTAGATCCACCACATCTACCAATCTGTTTATTTGGAAAAAAGTTGGTGCTAACCCCCATTAAAGAATTTGGAGGAGCTTGAGGCACTAGTCCTCCCTGATGTGGACGATCAGCCATTAATGGAAGATTAAACATAGGAGAACAGGCATAATCAGAGGAGAACATTAGAGGGTTGAAATGAGATTGCTGATCATTTGGTGGGTAATAATGATTATTATTATTATTATTATAAACTCCTTGATGATCATAACCAAAAGAGCTTGCAGTAGCAGTAGTAGGAGTAATGGTAGAGATAAGTGAGTCTGAAGTAGTAACAAACAAAGGGTAGTTTACCATGAGAGGATTATCAGAAGAAGGAAGAGGAAGATCAGGAAGAGGCAAAGGAGGAAGAAGGGAATAATTGTTATAATTACCCATTTCGACTTCACCATCAACGATGATATTATTACTGCTCCTCGTTTTTGTGTTCGTCTGCTCTTGTTGATTGAAACTAGGAGCATCATCATCAGCATCAGATGGGTTTTTGGACTCCATGACAAGGAGATAGAGAAATTACAAAGAGAGAGAGAGAGAGATAAAGAAAGAGAGCCCTGAAATCAAAAACAGATTGTTACTGGCAGTTCAGCCAAAGAAGTTGCAGCTTATGATGATAATGGAGAAGAAGAAAGAAAAGTGGGCAGCCTGTGGATTAAAGCCAGGTGGTGAGGAAATGAAAGAAACTTGTCAAGATTAGAGGGCTGATTGCTAGATGAAGAGCAAGGGCAAGAAAGAAAGAAGAGGAGATGGAGAAGAGAAGAAAAAAGAAAGAAGAAAAAGAGAAAGAAAGAGGTTAGATGAAGGAAGATGTTGCAGTGAGTGACAGATGGAAGACGAGTGGTGGTTTTGGGATACCCATCTGACCAGTGAGAGAAGAGAGGGTCGAGACTTGGCGCCTCACTGGTTTAAATGTGGCAGAAGTTAGACCCTCCTGCACAGAACACCATGTTTTCTTCTTCTTCTTCTTCTTCTTCTACTTTACTTCTTGTTCAAGTCTACTACACAAACAAACTCTATAACAAAAACCAAAGCTAGCTGTTTCTTCTCCTACTACAGCTGCTATTAGTAATGGATGGATGATAATCACGAAGAGCTTCAAAACTCCAAGCCCATGCTCATCATCATCCTCTTCCCTTCTAGACCACCTTCAATTCTCTTCTCCTCCTCCTTCTTCCCTTAAAGAATGCATGGAATCACTACCCTAGTCCTGTAGATGTTTTCATGTTCAAAGGGAGGGAAGCTTATAGAGATGCCTCCTTTAACTTTCAAAGTTTTTCAGTATGCTCCCTTGGTTTTAGCCTTAATACAAAAAAGACACAATCTTATCTTATGAATTGTTAGATGTGAAGGAAAAAAAAAAAAAAAAAAAAGAAGCCACCAGGGAACAAAAATGACACCAAGCTAGTGCACTAAGTCTTTTTTAAATTTTAATTTCTTTTTTATAACTT
Source organism: Tinospora cordifolia (assembly GCA_030144865.1). Classification (NCBI taxonomy): domain Eukaryota; kingdom Viridiplantae; phylum Streptophyta; class Magnoliopsida; order Ranunculales; family Menispermaceae; genus Tinospora; species Tinospora cordifolia. The sequence continues at coordinate 12,533 of JAJIYU010007513.1, read as the reverse complement.
TTTACAATATATTTTTTAGTCAGTTTTACATGTATCACGAGATTAATAATCATTAAAATTATAAACGGGTAGTTATCCCAACAATTTTTTTTATTTTTTATTTTTTTTTATTAACATTCAAAGCTTGAACTCGAAATATGCATAACTTCATGTTAATTTAAGAGACTTAGAAATGTCTTGGTTTAGTTCTTTTAACTCACTAGACTTTGAGTAAGGTTGGTCTATTGTATGATAAGATGACTACTTATTTTAGGTATGTGTCGAGCCTATCTACCCTTAGCTTAAACATATCTCAAGCGGCCGTTTTTGAAATTAAATACTAATTGCTAGAATCATGTATAAGGTATGTATATAGAATCATGCATAAGGAAAATGTTTGTAATCTGGCAATAGCATCTTCGTCAGAGTTTACAGATATTGAAGATAGTGTTAAAAAAAAAGAATTATGAAAAAGGATATTTGATCATCGAGATTCTTCTTCACAATATGATGTATTGCTGGTTTATTTTATTTTATTTTTTGTGTAGATCAACCAATCTACTAAAATGTATTTACCATAGCACAAGGTCCCATCATTGTAGGGTTTGAGTTTCGTCAGTTTTTTTTATCAAATGAGCCACCCAATGCTCATCTTAAAATAGAGATTTTAAGCAAATATTAATTTGTTATTTATTCAGAAAAAAGCCCATAATCTAAATTCTTTGATGGTGTGCTAATATAATTAAATAACTTAATTCTATGGTTGTCATTTTTGACACAAATTTTATCTAATAATGAACGATAGTAATGCTTTCAATTCTTTGATAATATGCAAGTTAATTAAATAATTTATATATTAATTATATAGAATTATACAAATTGCATTTTCTATGTTGTAAAAAACGTACATCACTTGTTTTCATTGCGCAGGTCAAGTAATTAGAAAAAAACCCTTAGTTGAGTTCAACTGAATACATATATGTTTCAATAAATAATTAATTTGGCATTATCAACTTTTAGATATCAGAATGAAAACCCAATTTTACATGTATGTTTTATAAAGTGATTATATTAAAATTGATAAAAGTGTCAAAAGACAATCTTATATTACCTATGTTAATTTCTTAGGTTGATGGATAATAAGATTATCAAACAATTAATGTGTTTGACTATCTTTTTATTATATATATATATATATATATATTATCTTTTATCAACATTTACAAATAACAATATCTTCCTATAGTTTTTTTTTTTTTTTTTTTGTTTTGAGATGATCTCACTAAGGTTTATGGATTAGCTAAAAGTTATATATATATATATATATATATATGGAATTAATGGAGCTTCCTAGAGTTTATGAAGATAAGGAAGGCTTTGGTGAGAAATGGATTGGTAGGTGCTTAGATGCTCAACATTAGTTAAATACTTGTAGTTATTAGTCAAGAGGCAAGTTTTGAGGGTAGAATTGTTAGGACTCTAGTACCATGTAAACACTTATTTGGACGCCTTAGTCGCGTAGTAAAAGTAGTTAACATGTTTGGTGACCATAAGACGCATGACAATGCCACCTATGAGTTAGCATATAGTATATAAGCTCATAATTCTTACATATCCAACATAAAGAAACATAATTGAAAATTAGCATATTTTGAATATATCATAAAAAAATGCAAGTCCTTATTTACAATATATGGAATATGTGTCGTGACCTATAGTATGCAAGTATTCTTTTATTACTAATCCCATATATGGTTAGCATATCTTAGGTAATACAACAAGATGATGACTTACATGGAACTTTCTAGGTGACATATTTTGTGCATATAAGAAGTCTAGTTTTATCATGTGAATGATAAGAGTGTGGAGATCTTGAACAATATTGTTAGATTCCTAGACGGTTGGCTTATGTATGCAAATTCATAAGTTATTTAACATATTGAGATTTTTTACTATATTCTATGACATTATTTTCAACATGTATATTGACTAATAGGTCTTATGTTATATTCGTGTAGTAGACTTTGCATGGTTTTCACTAAGTTTGACATGTTTGAAATGTGATGTCTTTCTCCCATGGTCATATAGATCGTCAACCATATACCAAACGTTCGCTAATTAGTACCGTATTCTCAAAATTGTAGCGCTTTCATGGCATATAAGCTACTAATATGTTTTTTTTCCAAATCGAGTTCGCCACTAACTGTAGCAGCCCCAACTGCTAATTGTGCTATTGAAGATTCAAATTGTGCTTATTAAGCAAGAAGAATCTCTCTACCTAACTTTCAACTTTTGAAGGTCTAGTGTTTCTATTAATGCTGGGATGGTATGCATGATAAAGTAATGCAATAAATTGTAACTCATATAAAAGTGTTCTCCTTTGCTCCCTATAAAAGCACTCAAGGACCAAATGGCTCACCTCAAGATGACATGAATAGCCATTGATTAATCTTGAGTGCTCCCTTTTGTATCTTGTTATTTTCTTGTATTTTGAGAAGTTTATAAAGTCATTTGTGAAGGTAATCAGTGTGCGTAGATTTTGAAAAGTTGTGAGATCAGTGTAGTATAACTTGAGGTGCTATTAGTGGGTAATTAAGACTTGAAAAGTTTATGTTGTAGACTCAAGGCGAGGTGGCATTGTTTGTGTTCCACTAGAACTCGTAATAAAGTGTAACATAATTTAAAGGTCACCTTGTTAGTTCTGTTACAACTATATTAGGTTTGTGATTAGTAAAATGTTTTCATCTGAGCATGGCCCCATAGATATAGGATTGGTCGAGCTGCTTATCAATCATGTGTCTCCTAGCTCTTTACTTTGCTTTATTTAGATTGGATAATTGTTTTTAATATTGCTTTTCTTTACACATAAGGAACTTACAAGGCTTAAACATGAACACTCATTCTTTCCTTTCCTATTTACTACAATCGCATACCGGTCGGGACCGTTGGAGGAATAATGACTTGGGTTACATAGTGTTTGGTTGTGCTTCTTATTTGTACAACTTGCACTTAATTTCTTTAGGGTTAATTTTGAGTTTAGCTAAAAGTATGATGTGGACTCGAGGTTAGATATGCACCATGTAGTACTATTATGCCTTGCGAATGAAGTATTCAATTAATTTAAGGAGTCTTAAATCATCAAGGGGTGGAAAGTTCATTCTTGTCAAGAAAAGGGAGGTCAATTCTCATTGATCAGTTCTAAAAGCTACTGTACACTAGTTGTTAATATTCAAAATTTCATGTTTGTACTAGTTTGGTATGATTGAAGATAAGTTCAAAACATTCAATTGTGGAGGTAAAAAAGTACAGGGTGAATCATGCTTAGTAAAATAGGAAGTCACTCAAAGACTTAGTGGAGAGAAATGGTTTTGTGGTTTTGTAATTTCATACTAAACATAAAACTTCCCCGGCCTTGCATTATTGGCCCATAACGTCCTTCATGTTCTCTCCCTCCCTAGCCTCACCCATACAAATATCATGGAACTTTTGTTTCTCTAGAACTTTGGCTAGCAAGTGAACAGTTTAAAACCAATAATCTTGGTTTTGCAATTGTAAGAGTTAGACTCCCTTCAAGTGTTGTCATGTGGTTGTTTTCTCATTAGAGCCAGTTCTTGTTAGAAAGTTAAACAAACAATCTATTATAATTTATAGTATAATATTTCAAAATTTGATAGTGCAAGTGAAATAATAATAATAATAATAATAATAATAATAATAAGAAGAAGAAGAAGAAGAAGAAGAAGAAAGAGAAGAAAATCGATTGACAGAAGCTTGTGGATGCAATGTCCTAAAATAGTATTTCGCCTCTTCTCTTATGCTTAAAGATCAACTAAGGATGATTCGATTATCAATTCAATTCGAAGAATTGCAAACTAATTTTTGGCAAATTCAAAAATCTTGTTTATAAACTCGTTTTAGGAAAAATTCTATATCTTTTGAAAAAGAAATATTTGTTAATTGTAAAAATTGAAGAGACATCATTTTCTGAAAGTTTACAACTTTTTAGACAATCCAAAAAACAGTTAATAGTTGTCCAACAATTAAATTTCGAATTTGAAAAATCATCTAATAATTAAATTCAAAAGATAAAAAGAGCATAAACTATCTTCAATTTAAATTGCATCCACAATCTCTAACTCTTCGATCCAAGTTGGACTACCATTACTTTCTTTTTATTTCCAACAAGTTTTGTCAATATTTTTTATATGGGACAATTATTTTCTATTCAAACTTACTTTCTATTAATAGTTCTCACAATGAGACCTGGGCCGGAAAATTAATAATATGTCTTTTATTTTAAATATTATAACTACATAATTTTAAATTTTATGTTAATATCAAACAGTAACAAAATTAATAATCAAATACGTCTACAATTTTAATAATTTTAATTTTGTATTAATTAAGAAAATTATTTTACTTAAATAAAATATAAAACAAATAAAAAAGATTAGCAAACAAAGATAGCTAGCCGTTGTCGCATAGGATAAATGATTAGATTGTAGTATAAAATTAATTAAAAATTAAAATAAATATGTTGTTAATAAATAACACAAACATAAAGAATAAATTGTGAGCATAATAAGATGAAAAAATTGAGCACAAAAATAACTAACTTAGAAAGTTTTAAAATTAGGTAAAGTGATATTAAAAATAATTAAATAATTAATAATTAATTAACCTAAATATATGTTTTGATATAAAACTTGAGTCCCATAAAAAATTATTAAAAAAAATAAATAAGTTAAATTAATATCTAAAAAATATTTGTATGTTATATATACATATATATATCATGAATTAGTTAAATTAATATTTAAAAATTAATATGTATTACATATATATTATATATAAAAATAATATATAAATAAATATACTAGACTATATTATACCTATATATGTGTGTGTGTGCTAGTGTCAGTATAAAAATGTTAAAAATGAAAAACCTTTGTCTCCTAATTAATAAGAAAAGTTTTGAGCCACCAGCCCACTAAAATAAAGACTAACGATTATAACAATTTCATGATATATGAAGGGGTTTAAATATATTTTGAGGCCCCAAAAATTGATATCTGTCAATGTTGTGTCCAGTATGCCATCAGCTAATAGGAGTTGGGTAGAATGAGGGAAAGTTATTTTACCCATGTAGAACCATTGGTTGTAATTTTATGGGATTTATACTTCATTCTTCACTAACCTCTCCAAGCTCCTTGGCTTAATCACTTATCTAATTAGTCTTTTCCCAAACTATATGAAATTGACCATAATTTCCTGTTTTGAAATGCTGTGGGTGATCCTTCAAGTTGGCATCTCCATCAAGATGGTCATCTCATGGTTGGATACAGAATTGAACTTGACAGCTTTTTGCTATTATCAAACCTGTACAACTTTTCACTGTTTCAGATCATTTTGAATGTACTAACAAAGTTCAGGTCAATTTTCATGTGAGTCTTTCTTTGGCTAACCCATTGATAATCCCTCCTTGCCCTTTTCCCCTTTACTTGATTTGAGAAGCTCAGGTTCTTCAAGAATTAAGATTTTTGGATGGATCTTAGTACATAATAAACTTGATATGGTAAAGGGTAATTCGCAAAAACGTCTTCTGTCTTCTGTGTATTATGTTTCAATGATGTTGACAATGCCGATCATATCTTTTGTAGTTGGACTTGTTCATCCAATTTATGGAAAGAATGGCAGTCGAGGCTTTGGGTAGGCTACTCTTTTTGCATTCATTTATCTATTGCTTCTAAGTTAGTGAAGTAACAAACATAACCAAGACCAAGTTGTGTCCTGACGCTGAGAATGCTATAGTGTTCACAAATCTTGCACTCTTCTTCTACCTTTCATTATTTTACCTGTTTCATTGGTGATAAAAACATAGATGAAGGCCACCTGCACCAGCTTGGCCCCTCTTGATCCTAACTTTGCTGATTCTTTCACAATTTAAAGTCGAGATGATGATGTTCCTGCTTGTGCTTCTTTTCCATAGCTGTAAACTCCAATTCCTCGTTTTCTTCCAAGGCGACCAGCATCTACATATTGCACAAGAAGAGGGCAGGGACGATATTTGCTGTCTCCAAGCCCTGAATGAAGAATCTTCATTATTGATAAGCACACATCTAGTCCAATGAAATCTGCAAGCTCTAATGGACCCATTCTTTGATTTGTCCCCAGCTTCATTCCTGCGTCAATGTCCTCCTTTGTCGCCACTCCAGTATAAAGGGTGAAGAACGCTTCGTTTATCATGGGCATGAGAATACGGTTCACTATGAAACCTGGATAGTCTTGAGAGCATATTACTGTCTTGCCAAATCTGCAGTACAACAATAGTTACAAAACCTGCTTGCTAGTTCAGAAACATATAAAGCAATTGTAATTTCAAGAGAACCAAATGTCTTAGGCAGGTCTTCTCACCTCTCTGCTAGTGTTCTTATCGTCAAGAAGGTCTCATCTGACGTGTCTGCACCTCTTACTATCTCAACCAATTTCATAATAGGGGGAGGATTCATGAAATGCATACCAATCACCTGTTTTTAAAAGTTTTCGAGTCATCAATCAATCGTTGCTATATTGTTTATGCAAGCAAAATTGGAAAAACGGAGATGTAGATGCCCACCAAAATATGATTCCAATTTGAACCTACTCAAACAAGGGCATTTTAAGTAGGCATCTTCATAGTTAACACACAAAAGGACACATAAACTAAATTAAACTAATACATGAGTGCTAATAATCTATCTACACACGATTCATATATATAGTTGGACCCTTATCAAATAGTTATAGTTTTGGGTTAAGCGGCTTCTAACAATTAGAAATACGAATTTTAACAAGTTATCATGATGTTTTCAGAGTAATACCTGGCGTGGCCGGCTAGTAGCAGTTGCTAGACGAGTAATGGAGATTGAACTTGTATTTGAAGCTAAAATAGCAGAAGCTTTTGCTATTCTATCCAGATCTGAGAATAGTTTCTTTTTGACATCTTCTGACTCCACAATGGCTTCAATAATAACATCACAATTCTGAAGTTCTTCCATGGTCAAGGTACATTGTAGACGATTCATAGCATTTCTACCTACTTCCTGTCAAGTGGTGTAGGGGAAAAAGAGCAGAGTAAGCAAATGACTGATAGCGACCCAACAAAACAAACATATGGGTCTTCTCAATGATTCAAACACCCACTATTTCTGTAAAGATCAAAGTAAGCCTCACTAACCATGTGTTAAGTCTATAGATAACTTGGTAATTCATAGGTGTTAACATTGCAGAAAACAGTGATTTGGCATACATAAGTTAGACACAGTAAGACCCAATGAACAATTGTCATTTATCTCAATCCTTAAATGATCCTAATTTGGGTTGGCATTTTCATGGATAAAGAAGGTCATTACTGTTGGAATTTCAGCATCAGAACATACATGTATGAATCTTGGGATCCACAGAATAGAAATCTATGACCCGGAAAGTGCTCTCTTAGGTGAGAAACTCAACCACACAATCTTGCACTTGGGAATCAAATTCAAAAGTATCCAAGCATTTCAAAGCACTCGAGTAGTCCCTCGAGGTATATAAGCTAAAATGTAATATGTCACATCGTCCAACTCCAGGGGGATTTCTAGGCTAAATGTGTATTCGAAGGTGTCTCATTGTGCCGAGTGTTTTTGGGAAACTCAAGTTTGAGTCTTGTCAAGAACAAAACCCTGTACCCAGTCAGTGGTGGCTAAGGTGGGGAAAATATCGGTACGTAGTGGGCCCGGGTTATTACAAATGGTATCAGAGCCGCTCTGTATGTACCGAAAGTGTGAATCTCGAGGATGAGATTGCTCCCAAGGGGGATGGATTATAATATCCCACATCGGTCCAACTCCAGGAGAATTCTTGGGCTAAATGTACATTCAAAGGGGTCTCATTGTGCCAAACACTTTAAGAAAACTCAGGTTCGAGTCTTGCCAAGAACAAAACCCTGCACCCAGTTAGTGGTGACTAAGGTGGGAACAATATTGATATGTAGTAGGCCCGGATTCTTACATAGAACCTCGCTTACCCACAAACCAGAAACAACCCACCTCACTTGAGTTTGAACTTGAGCCCGGGGCTATCGCTTCTTGTATCGGCCCAGGTTGGTCGCACCACTACATTATTGTATCATTATCTTTCCAAGAATTTATGTGTATGAGCTTCATGGACTATTTAAACTCATCATCATTTGCACTTCACACCAAAGATTTGTTTGGCAAAACATGAAAATTAAGGAGAGTCTTTTCAATGGAGCTTATAGATGCAATGGTGTAAATTCTTGGGCTAACAATTGTCAAAATGAGAAGTATACAAGTTAGTATACACTGCCCCTACATAATCAGGCAGAATTGCTTCCGCAAGAAAATTTTGAACTTTCATTTATCTACCAAATTAAGGGTTGCTAAAAAAATGGGGAATTTGCTGACCTAAACCTTAAATAAGTTGATTTGATTCAATCCAAACTAATTAATTCTACAAAAAAATATTATCAGAAAAGTGAAAAACCCAACTGGGTCATCAAAGGAACAATCTATGGAGTTCTTTTTTTTTTTTGGTTTTCATGTGCGCGAGGCTGACTCGCTGCAGAAATATGGAAATTAAGAAATCTGAAACAGCCTAGAAGGAGATTGATGGTAAAAAAGATAGAATCTGAATCAAGGGTAAGAAAGAACTGAAGAATTAACCTGGGAGATTTGGCCCTTAGCAACGAAACGCTGGACAGAATTGATGATTGCCTTAGCTGCACTGGTGAGGGCTTGAGGATCAGTGTCAAGAAGCCATACATCAATTCCAGCTACTGCAGCCAACTGGGCTATTCCAGATCCCATTTGCCCACCACCAACAACTCCAATCGCTTTAATCTCCGCCATCGCCGGTCACCAAGTTCTCACAGACGAATTTACGGGCTTGTAAAGCTTCCCGTCTTTTATAATTTCTTTTCTTTTTTTATTTTTCTCCCTGTGAAGAGTTTAGTCTGAATGACCTGACGTAAAATTCAAAAGGTCGTTTTCCATATCTAGATAGCGATTTATATCCTGTACTTCTTAATGCTTTTTGTTCTGTAACTGCGGGCTTTTTTCACGCGAATATACGGATAGGTTCGATATATATATATATATATATATATATATATATATTTATAGTTCTGTACGAACGTTGCACAAAATTTTTATTTAAAAATAATTAAAGTAAATATATGTATATATATATATATATATATATATATTAAAATTATTAAAAATTAGTAAATATAACTAAATGCAAAATTTAGTTGTTAAAAAGATAAATTAAGAAATTTATTTAAAATGCTTAAATTATCGGGTGTAGAGAAAAATTGTACAATAGTTATTTATAAAATTATTGTTTTAACTCTATTAATAACAAAAATATTTTCCTAAAATTTAAATGTATAAAATAATAACTCTTTTAATAATCTAATATATATATATTAGTTAGATTGTTAAAATTATTTTTAAAAAATAATAAACATAAATAAAAGTTAAATTAAGAAAATTGCTGAAAAATAGTTATTTACAAAATTATTGTTTTAACCCTATTGACATATATTTATTTAAAAATTTAAATAAATACAAACTTCCTTCCTCGAAAAAAGAGTTCACTAGTATTCCTAATATATAATATTAAATGTATTCCTAATAAACATAATTGAAAGGAAAATTTAGAAATGAAGTGAGTAAATTAAAAAAAAATTGTTTAAAAATAAAGTTACTTATTTAACAATATTAATAACAAAAATATTTTTCTAAAATTTGAATATATATAAACTTTTAAAAGATACTTTAAAGAGAAAAATGTTTCACGTAAATAAATAAATAAATTTTATTTATTTATTTGTAAAACTTGTAGGCACAGATGCTGACCATCTTAAGTGCTGGAGGTAATTTGTTTTTTTTTTTTTTTCAACTTCATGTACTTCAAATTAGAGATTGAAAAAATAAAATAAATAAAATTTTATATTAGGCCCAGATTCTTTTTACTAATATAAAGGTAAAAAAAAAATGTTCACTCCAGAGTTAGAGAGAGTTAAAACTTTTAAATAAAAGATTCGGTGATTTTAATGGCTAGAAAAAAAAAAAAAAAGCCCAAATGAACATAAAACACTATATCAACTTGGGACCATGATTTTGGAGTACTGTTGCTTCTCTTCTATATGCTTATTTTATTTTATAAATTATATTATTTTATTTAAATTTTTTAAAAAATATAAACTAATTATTTCAATTTCTCTTCTACTTTTTTTAACCAAAAATAAATAAATAAATAAATAAAATGAAGACTTGGATTAAAAGAAGAAAATTGAATCTGAATTTTGTTTAGTAATGGTCAGATGCACATCATCAAAGTTAGCCAAACAGGATCATTAAGAGGTCGCAAGCAGAATTAACAAATATTATCTATGAAATTTTTTAATTAAAAATGACAACAAAGAACATAGTGTTATGAAATACAAAAAAAATTATTAGAGAATCAAGAAAATAAAAAGAAAAACTTACGATAACATAAATAGGGAAGAACTTTTCTTTCTCATAATAATAGGTTTTATTTTAACCTTGCTACAACCTTTGTAATGAAAACACCTCTTTATATAAGTTAAATACCACATAAATACAATAATGGTTACTCAAACTAAGTAAATGCCTATATGTTACATAAAAATGGTGGAATATGAAATGACTATAATTATTAGAATTTAGGAGTTGTAAAATATTAAATGGTAAGTAGTAGTTTTTCAAATATATTTATAACACTCTCCCTTTTGAATACAACCATATATAGAGAATATACCTCGTTAAAATAGATAAAACACAATAGGAAAAAAAATCCAGAAGGAAAAAGAGTACATATTCATATAAAGTCTTATAATATTGTTAAGACAGTCTCATTAAAAACCTTACAAAGAAAATCCAGTGGAACAAACTTTAGCTAAGGGAAAAAGAGTATAATGCATTAATTAATAACTTCTCCTTATTCTCCATCTGATGATGATATATGTAAACATTCTTTTGTTGTCATACTTAAAATATCATGTGTCTTCACATCCAAATATAAGTTTCACAAATCTTGTATTTGGCAGAACTTTTACGAACAAGTCTTCAAAATTTTCACTCAATCTTATTTGTTGAATATTAATTTCATCATTCTTCTGAAGCTCATATATAAAAAAAAATCTTAATAAAATATGTTTAGTTCTGTTATCTTTAATAAATTATTCTCGTAACTGTGCAATACATGTTGCATTTTCTTTATATAATGTTGATAGACAAGCTTTAATATAAAATAATCTTCAGTATCCTTGAACGTGTTGGATCATAGATCTCAACTATACATAACATGACTTATTTCATAGATTGTTAGAATCTCATAATGATTTGAAAAATCTATTTTACGGATTATTATGACATTGCAATATCAACATAAATGAAAATAGATCATGTTTGTGACCTTATTTTGTGAAGATTCAATAAAAACTTAATATTTGCATTCTAACAACTTTGGTGTTATTTTGCTTTTCTCGAAAATATAGAATCATATTACTTGTTTTTTGAAGATAACATAATAATACTTAATTTCATTCCAATATCTTCGAGTTGGTAAAAGTCGCATCTTGTAAGTAGCTCGATAGAGAAAACAATGTCTAATGTTGTTTTTCAAGACCAACGAGTGCATTAGTTACAATAAAATTTAGTATTTTGGAACGAATAATTTCTCCATCATGAAGATGAAATAATTTTTGTCAACCTCAAGTGGCTTAACCATCATTTGAAAACTTAATAGATATGTTTTGTCTATTTAAAACTTTATGAATAAATTGTTAGTAATGGACAAGAACTCAACTTGAAAAATTCTAAATTTACAAGCTGAGATAGAATTTTGTTTTTCCAAGATCTTTTATATCAAATTTTTTCAAGTTTGATATCTTTTTTATTTCTTCACTGGCTCCCACTTGGTCATAATTTCAAATAGTAAATAATAAGGATATGTCCAACAAACATGAATTAATAAATATAATTATAATATGCATATATAAATATAATCACTAATATCAATAAAAAAAAGATTGTAAAATATGTACGTAAATAATCAATTAATATACGTGTTTCATAATGTTAAATATTTTAAAATTTATATTTCGAAGCATTTACTTTAAACATGCATTTTAAATCTTTCGTAGATTTTTTAATACTTTAAGGATTCTTCGTATATATTATTATCCATGGATCCATTTTTCTTTGACAATTTTCACAAAATATTTATTTGCATCTAACAAATCATATACTATTAAGTGTTGAGATAGAAATGTTTCTCATTCGTTAATGAGTTTAGATTGTTCATTTTTAATGTTGACATTATTCCATAATCTATAATGTGAGATCTCCATTTTATAAAATATCAATAGACAGTTTCAAATATCACAAATATTATGAGTAATATTCACTTCTATTTAATATTATATATATATATATATATATATATATATATATATATATATATATATATATATATATATATATATA
>JAJIYU010007512.1:0-19142 GCA_030144865.1 Tinospora cordifolia | reverse complement strand
GGCAATGGGGAGCAAAGGAGTAAGGAAGTCGTCCTTAGGAGGAAGACGAACGTAGGTTGTAGCGTCTCCGCCAGATTGGTGAGCAACAAATTGGTCGGAGTTGATTCGTGTATTTTTGGGACTGGAATTGGGACTTCTAGGGAGCTTTTTCTTACGGAGATTACGGCTGCCGGGGCGAGCTTGAGCAAAGCAACGACTGTGAAGTGGGGCAACGGGTGTTGTAGTCGTATACACGGATAAAACTGCGGTAGCAGCAGCCATCGCAACAGGAAGCAGCAGATTACTTTTTCAGACTCTTTCGGGTTGAGCTCATGACAAATGAGCGACTTCCCAACGTCTGCTTGCGCATATTCCGTGGCAAGAATATCTATGTGAATATATTGAATTAAATTCTTTAACCGCCAGAAATAAATTCTTTATGTTTCCATTATCCCATAATATCTATATTAATATAATTGTTTAATTATTTTAATTATATTTATTATAATTTATATAATTTTTTAATAAAAAAAATTACATAAAAAGGTCTTATAACTCTCGTAAAAAATTATCAATAAAGAGAATAATTTTTTCTTAAAATTGTTTCTTCTGTTTAAAGTTCTTGAGTAATATTTCTTTTTCTCTTAAAATTCTTTTATATTTTTAATATTAATTTTAGTTAAATTTATAACACATTATTAGTACAATCATATTCTTCATCTGAATTCTTAAAGGCTAAAGAAATTATTTCAAAAGAAAAAAAGTATTTCGAAGATAAAAGCTTAAAGGTATATTTTTAATTTACGTGATTAATATTTATATTATTATTTGAATGGTGCATATCTTTTGTACATATGTATGATTTTAATATAAATCATACATAATGTCCCTTATTAGAAAAATATTCTCTGTAGTTATATCTTATACAATCTTTTACATTAGAAATCAAAAGTCAAAATATAACAAATAAATAATTTATTTAATATATAATTTATTACTTATACTCTATTTTTAATTTTTATAATACAAATAGCACTATAAGTTTACATAAATAGTAAGTAAGCCTTGTCCAGAAAAAAAATTAAACATTGAAAAGCTGATAGATTATCTCATTTTAAAAGGCCAATTATTTAAGAAGATTTTGTTTCACCGCTTTTTTTTGTAGAAGTCGTCTTATTAACTCAACAAATAATACATTTTGAAAAAAAAATCAAAATATAAACATTTAAAAATAAAATATTATTCTTAGTGTTATCAATATGCATATATTATTTCTTATTATAATTTTATTGCAGTTATACATGCATATTTATTTGTAAATCATATATAGAAGTTAGAAGCATAAATATTTAATATTAAAAAATAGATATATATCTATCTTATTAATGTTATAAAAAAAGAATGATCATCGTGAATATAAGTATTAAATTAATCAATTTGGTGCATAAGCAAAATAAAAATTATTTTGATGAAAAAATAGTCATTCTCATGCAAGTGTTATTGCACATTTCTTGAAGTATATGTTTAATTCATTAATAATTAATGATATAGACATAGATACAATCGCTATAATGTGTAAATATATATATATATATGATAATGGTCAAGGCAAAAATAATGTTCAATATAATGGTGATCATAGTTTTTAAATAATTAGTATTATGTTATAAGGCATAAAGAGAATAAAAAAATACTTTTGATGATTTTGATCTTTTTATTATTAAGTTCACTTAGGTTGTTATAATATTTTGTTTATATATTAACCCACATAAGAAAATCACGTATATAATTAAAATTATTTTATTTATATATTTGAATCAAAGACCAAGACCTCTAAAGCCTTTAAACTTCAAAGCCGTTAAAATATTTAAAATTATTTCAATAATGTATAGTGATTGAAATATTCTTTTTTATATATTTTGTTTCATACGAAAAAAAAATTTGTGAAAAAATATTTACAAATATTTATAACTTGAAGCTATACAAAAGAAAGATTTAGTCAAAATCTAATTAATTTTATTTAATTACAAAAATATTATGATTGATTCTACTTAAAGTTATAGTATCAATTAGATAAAAAATATTATGATATTTGATTTGATATATTAAAATTATAAAACTTAAATAAAAATTGTCGCCTAAAACTATATAATGAGAACAATATTTCATAATGTAAGATTATTGAAAATAATATATTAATTATTGGCTATTAAAAAGAGTCTTGTTAGTAAGATTTTAGCACGAAGCTATTAAAAAGAAAATTTATTAAGCCAAAAGCTCTGAAATTTAATAAAATTATAACTAACTAAAAGCTATTAAAATATATTAAAATGTCAAAATTATAATGCTCTATATGCAAATATATTGACTTTTATCTATAGAATCACATATAATTGTGAATTTATAAATTAGTCTAAATTAACTAAGAGTTAGTCTAATAATAATAGAGTATCTCAGAAATTTTTATTTTATCATTTTTTTTTAAGTGGACAATATTTGATTGTTAATTAATAGCAACTTTAACACAGAGATGTCATTTTATTATTTTATTATTTTATATTTTTATTCTACATTTATTTGTTATTTTAAATTTATTTTATAAACATTTTATGACAAACATTATTAATGGATTCATCATAATTTAGTTTGCATATAAAGTTGTAATACTATCTTATTAATTAAACTTAAAGTTTATTTTGATCACAATGAATCATATAAAACTTAAATATTAAAGTGTCATTAAATAATATTTATATTGAAAGAAAAATATCATTTGCTATTGAACATGTTCTCGAAGTAACATTAAAATACTAAAGTGTTGTTATAAAAAATGTGACGAAAAATCACATTTTAATGTATTTTATATGACATATGTCATAATTGAAACTATTTTAAGAATTGTAATTACGGTTATAGTTATTGATAACATAATCATAATCGTTATTATTCACCTATAACGGAATAATATCATCGTAACACCCCAACCCCCACATTCTTTGAGTTTTGGACAACCACCATTATTCGACAGTGGACTTAACCAATTGGCGGGTTGGGTCGTGTTACTTTACAAGCGACACATACTTGACTTTCTATTTTTCAATATCACATGCCTTAGAATAAGTTCAATGGTACAAAATTACATTTAATAAAATCAAGACAATTAAAAGTAAAGAAAAATTTAACTTATTTATTAATAAAAGAAAGTACATAACTTTGTAAACTATTACATTGTTGATTAATAATCTCAAAATAGAAACACTAACTTTCAACGGAAGTCTTATTCAAAATTGGGCAACATACCCTTACATTGAAAGAAAACTTTTAAGAAAATAAAAACTTGCTAAATAAAATATTCAATTTCCATGTTTTCATAATTTTATTTCCTAAAAATAAGAGAGGAAAGGGTGAGCATATAGCTCAGTGGATCTTTATCAAACAACCATTTTTCAAACTCAAAACAATAGCACATCCATAATTCAAATACTTTCATACATTAGGCGTTTCAAGCATCCATTTGTTTAAAGTTGAGATTTTGGACCAAAAAGGTTTTTGAAGGCCTTGATATTCTTAACAAAGTACCCCCTTAGAGTGAAATATGACTTTTCTTAACTAATTTCATTGGATTTTTGGACTTCAAGGGACATTACCCACCAACCAAGTACTTTGGTCTTAAAACCATACGAACTAATCATATGAAAAGAACATTCATAACAACCCACATGTGTGCTATGATGGTACGTGGTTATTATCACCATCATCTTTGTTAAGTCACATATTCTAGAATCATAAAATAAATTTTAGAATATGAGACTAAAATAAATAAATTCAGCATATAATCAAACTGAAAATTCAATCATGGAACACTCAAAATCATGCATAACATATTGAAATAAAACCTAAACATGATACTAGGCATGACATGATTAATATACATGCATAAATTCGAATATGAATCAAATCTAAAACTGAAAAATATTTTAGCATGCTTAAACTAAAAATCTTTTGAATTTAAAAATATACACACAATGAACATGCTAGAACTTTGAATAAGAAAAGAGGGTGTAAGAGAAATCACTTCCACCTTGTGTTGCTTTCTCTTCAAAGTTGAAGCAATAGCTTTCAAAGCTCAAACACCAAGAGAATCACCCAAAACCAATTCCCAACCCAATGAACTTCTCACACACAAGAGGGAAAAGAAAGTGAGAAGGGGAGCCAAGAAGAGGGCTTAGATAACAAGATGACAATTCAACTTTTGTTTCTTGGGATGAGTTGAAGTGTGAGCATGGGGGGTTTATATAGGCTTTAAAAGTGTATAGAATAGCAAGTTTGTGGTGCTCTCATTGTAAGAAACTTGTCAATCCTTCAAAATTCCGTGCCCCCCAAGCACAAGAGATTAACAAATGATTTTTTTGGAAATTTTTGGGATTTTAGAAACCAATTTTCAGATTTTTGAAGTATTTTTTTTATGGATTTTTGGTTATTTAATTCGGAGCATCGGATCTAAACCATCGGATCGTCCTCGAGATTCTGTTTGCGATCAAGATCAGGCGGGTGGAACGTCGACCGTTAGATCTCCTTGATCGTAGCATTGGATTCACTATTGAGATCAGGCGGGTGAGATTTGGAATGTCCGATCAACCTCGATCGCAGTACTCGGTTCGCGATTGATGGAATGCGCTTTTCTAGGCCGTTGGATGATCATCGGATACTGCGTGCGGATCTTGATCGCGATCAACGAATCTCTTCCAGTTCATCAGATGTTCCTTGAGACACGCACGTCGCGATCAGAAAAGACGAATTTGATATGGACTGTCAGATCGACCTCGAGCGCAGCACGTTCGCGATCATGATCTTGCGCCTGTGATTTGGACCGTTGGATTGAAACGATCGATCGTGAGCCATTCGATCTTGGTGATTCGGTGCATCCGGGCGTTCGATAAGGTCTTGATCGTGGCCATTGGATCTTGGATCGGATGGATTATATATTTTTGGCCGTTGGATCGTGTTTCTAATACCAAAATCACTATTCTAAGTTGCTATTATCCAAAATTTTGCCAATTAGACACTTCCTAATTGATGAAAACTTAATTTTCTTGTATAGTCATTTCTATTTTGATGATTTGCTAATATCTTTCCCTTTCTAATTATTTAATATTGCATTTATTTGATATATTTTTTTATTTTTTTAATATTTTTAATGTCAATAATTAAATAATCTATATTTTTCATTTCCATGTGTTTTTATTTATTTCATATTTCATTTTTAGATAATAATTTTTATAATTATACACTAATAATGCTTTATTTATTTTTAATAAATACATGTACACTACATTTTTATTTAATCATATAAATTTTTCTATGTACATAGTCTCATAACATGTAATATTAACATTTATTATGCTAAGACACACCTTATTCATTTACATATTAGCCAATATGTGTATATACTTTATTTTTATTTATTTATTAAGCAATTCTTTAAATTTCATAATTAATTCTACTAAACCTTAATTTTCATTTAATTATCAAATTAAGAACTTATTTGCTTAATTTTTACTATATCTCTAATATATTTTATTTTTCATGTGTCAACCTACAATTTACACCAAAAATCTTTAAAATTAATTTATTTAACTTATTTTAATTATTTGACAAAATTATGGGGTATTACAATAATTTTGCAACGCATGAAATTAGAGATAATAAAGTGTTCGCATTATGTATCAGATAAAATTAATATTTGTTATAATACATAAAATATCACCATATAATTGATCAATGCTTCAATAAACCTATGCTAAGATTTAAAAATTATTGATAGTTCCTTAAGAGCAATTAGTATATTAACAAACACAATATGTTTGCATGGACAAAATAATGTCTTATATTTTATTAAAATTGTTCTCAAAGAACAATTTGTATATTAACAAACAATTACTCTTAAAGAGCAACTTAAATATTAGTAAATAGGTATTCTTAAAGAATAATTGTTTTTTCTCTTGGTTCATTATATTAAAATGTGAGGTCAATTAAAATATATTGTGATTAAGAGCAAAACGTTCTTTGACAAAACTATATTTATATTTTGACATAATTGATTTTTTTTAATCCTCAATATGATGTTTCTATAATAATATTATTCAGTAAAACAA
This sequence comes from Tinospora cordifolia, assembly GCA_030144865.1. Lineage (NCBI taxonomy): Eukaryota > Viridiplantae > Streptophyta > Magnoliopsida > Ranunculales > Menispermaceae > Tinospora > Tinospora cordifolia. Next base: position 13,008 of record JAJIYU010007512.1, on the reverse strand, counting down.
CTTTCTTGTTATTAGAGGGAGGAAACTTAATTTTGAGATAACCGAGAATTAAATATTCCATGGAATTAAATAAATTGGGGATGTGAAAATTCCAAAGCATAAATATTTTGGATGACATTTACTTTACTGATTTGATGTCTTTTCTCAAAATGTGTAAGCCAATTTATACAAATTCTGGGTGTAACTCCTAAGAAAACAAAAGATCACTAAAATAAATAGCTATTAACTAACACATTTAATCCTATGAGCATTGAAGACTTTGTATTAAGTGACACTTAATACATATCACAACTCCACTAGTAACTCCTATGGACATTGCATTAACTCTATAATAAAACACACTAATTGCATGGTTAGTACACCTTGAAACCAATAGTAATGACCAACAAACCAACTTTATCATCTCAAATCAATGAGAGTATAGCTTGAATAACTCAATCCCCACATGTATTTTAGTTAAAGCTTTTTATTTCTTGTAGTTGTGACTATCCTACTCTTGGATAACAGTCATAGCTCCTTTTGATTTATTCAAGCCTACATTAAAGTTCGGAAAACCATTAACACTTTGTTTGGGTCAAACGTCTTGAACCATCTCAAATAATGTTTTTTTAAGTCTTTTAGCACGAGCCCTTGTAATCGGTCCACTTAAAATATGCAAAGCATCATCTTGGTCTATATGATAAATCTTATCATCTTTAATTAATTTACTTGCATCATCTTGGTCAACTTCATAATTTGCATCATTCCCCCTTTCCTTAGAAGGATTTATCCTCGAATCATCACCTACATCAAAAGGAGAAAGATCAGAACATTAAATGTGACACTAATGTTATAATCACCTAGAAGATTTATTTTGTAGGCATTGTCATTGATCCTCTCAAGAACTTGGAATGGACCACGCCCCTTAGGATGCAACTTAAACTTTTGTTGGGCTAGAAATCGCTCCTTTTGTATATGCACCCACACCCAACTACCTAGCTCAAAAATAATTTGTCGTCTCCCTTTGTTTGCCTTGGATGCATATTGCTCATTATTCTCCTCAATTGTTGCTTAACACGCTCATAAAGCTTTTTAACCAGTTCAACTTTCTTTTCTCCTTCCAAACTTGCCTTGACATCAATAGATAAAGGTCTTAAATCTAAATGAGTTAGAAAATTAAACCCATAAACTATTTCAAACGGATAATATGTTATAGAAGAATGCAAACTTCTATTATAGTAAAACATTCTTCTCAGTTTTCAAGTTCTTTGAATGATGGTTAAAGCAATAGAGTCAAGGTCTGATTGATGACCTCTGTTTGTTCGTCAGTCTAGGGATGATAAATAGTAGAAAATAATAACTTAGTTTCAAGTTCTTCCCACAATATTTTCCAAAAGTAACTAAGAAATTTTACTTTTGGGTACACCATCTAAGACAATACTTTTGAGTATACCATGAAAACGCACAACTTCTTGAAGGAACAAGTCAACAATATAAGTGACCTTATCTATTTTATGGCATGGAATGAAATGTGTCATTTAGAAAATCGGTCAACCACAACAAATATTGAATCTCGACCTTTTTTGGACCTTGGTAAACTCAAAATGAAGTCCATTGATAGGTCAACTCATAGCTTATGAGGTACAAACAAGGGTGTATAAAGTCTATTTAGTAATTGATTTAGCATTTTTACAAGTGATACAACGATCACAAATGCGTTCTATATCTCATTTTATCCTATGCCAAAAAAAGTGTTCCTATAAAACTGCTAAGGTCTTTGTGGCACCAAAGTACCCCATTAATCCACCCCAATGGGATTCGTTGACAAGCAATTCTCGTGTATAACTTGTTAGTATATACAACTTGTTCTCTTTGAACAATAACCATCAACTCTATAAAATTTTCAAGCTCCCTTTTCACAAGTATTAAGCCAAATAAACGTGCATTTAAAGAAGTATGAAGGGCAAACCTTTGAGGTAAAGCATCTGCTACTACATTTTCCTTACCTTGCTTGCATTTAACAATTCATGAGAAGGCCAGAGATAATGTTGCCATGTCTCTGATGCCCTCACAAGTGCATAAAGCTAAAAAGTTGGGTAATTCAATGTAGTCCCATTTAGCTTTTCACTGAAATATGCAATAGGTCACCTTTCCTACATCAAAACAACACCTATACTAACTTTCGAGGCATCACATTCAATTTCAAAAGTTTTATTGAAGTTAGGTAATGCTAACAAAGGTGCATGTAACGCCCAACCCCAAAACTGTTTACATTTCGTCGTAGGCAACGCATGCATCTCGTAACTTGAGATGGAATCACATTCGTATGTGATCACTCTCGCTTTCACCGTCTGGGAATTGGAGTAGTACTGTTTCTCATATAAATCCCATGGTTTGTACCAGGTCACATCCCACAACATATTAGAGTTATCAACAGATTGAATCATAACATGAATAAACAATAGTATTGGGATGATAAACTGAATAAAATAATCGACTTACCATCAATAGTAATCAAATGTTGGCCCCGTGGCTAAGGTTTATAAATCTAATAAATGTCTGGCCCTATGGCTAACTCCAACAAATGAATGAACATAATGAATGTAAGTAGGACTCATGCCCTACAACTGAAAATAGAAATAGCTTTTCAACCCGACAAAATCTCATTAGTGAGGCATATATTTACTACCAATGACTTCTCTTCACTTGTCAGTACAAGTGCTTTCAGTGATTACCTGAACAAGAATTAGTGGGGTGAGCTCAAGAGCCTAGTGGATCATACAATATACATATCAAGCATTATTAAAGTCAAAATACAAAACATGCAAACACTTATCAAACATTAGGTAATTCAAACAGTTCAATTGTTTAGGTTGACATTAAGACTGAAAGGACCTTCCTCAGTACCCCCCATTAGGTTCGGAATATGGGAAGTAATGCCCAAAGGCCTGTTATCTATTTGGAACACTATCTTAGGAGTCAAGTTTCAACTCGACTATCAATCCCAGGAGTGAAGTCTCAACTCGGCTATCAGTCTCATCTCACTACTGTTACAGTAGAATCAAGACCCACCTTGGGTTGAAAATACCCATGATGATAAAGGACTATTACCACAACATCTGTATCACTACCTAGGTACATGGTTAGATTTCTTAATCAATCTTTATTTAGTGACTGCAAGCATACTCATTTGATATATGAACTCATAAAACATTTTGATAAATTATAAGTCATGCACATAGTCACCTAATAAATGTAATTCATCATATATAACATATGGTATCTCATTGTAGAAACACTAAGCATTCATGATTCATTCAACATGTTACCAACAATACAATGAGCAAGCATTCATTCAAATAACTAATCATCATTTTTCTAACATGCTTCTAAACATTCAATAAATTAAACAGTCAATCATATTTCATATTTAAAACTAAAATAATACTAAAGAGTATGTGTATTCATCTCCACATGTTTCTTTGTCGTGTTCTTTCTAATTCCTCGCTTCAGTATCCAAATCTCCTTGAGTCTTCAACTTTTAAGGATTATAAACCATTTTTCTTAGATGTTGAAGCATTTCTAGTGCCTTTAAACTATAATTCAATGATTCCCTAATTTATATGGTGTATGACGTGTAAGAAGGTCACAACAAGAGCGTATCAATGTGGTTTTCTTCTATGTACCGCAGTAGGGAAGTGTAACACCCCAACCCCCGTATCTTTAAGCATTGGACAAAACCACCATTCTCTTGACAATGGACTTAACTAACTGGCAGGTCGGGCCGGTGTTACTTTACAAGTGACACACACTTGTTCTTCTCTTTTTCAATATCTCGTGCCTTTGTATAAAAATTCAAGAATACAAAATTTTTACTTTAATAAAATCAAGGCAAATTAAAAGAGATGAAAAATTCAAACTATTTTATTCATAATAGAAAAAATTGAAAGTACAAAACTTTTCATAAAACTAATTATTACAGTGAAAAACTTCAAAATACTTTTCAATAGAAAAGATTTAAACTTTGGGCAACATACCCTTAAAAATTCAAAAAATAATAACGTAGAAACTTTCTAAGAACTATCTATGTTTAACTACTTCATAGGTTTCACGTTCCTGAAAAAATAAGAAAGGAAGGAGTGAGCACATAGCCTAGTGGATCCTTTTCAAACAACCATCTTTCATATTCAAATTCACAACACAATCATAATTCAAACACTTGCAATCATTAGGCTTTTCAAACAACAATTTGTTTAAGTCGAGTCGAAGACCAAAAGGGCCTTTAATCTCTTGATGCTCTTAACTAAGTAAACGGGGCCCACTCGGCATCAACCCGTTAGTGGCACATGTCGGCATCAACCCGTTACACGTGGTGACTCACAAGGTACTGTGGTACACGACCTTCAAGTACTTAGGTCTAAAAACCATATGACCTAATTCATATGAAAAAAACATCCATAGCGTCGCCTTGACCACTATGATGGTACGTGGTTATTATCACCATCGTCTCAACTTAACTCTCATATCACGATCTCATAAAATAAATTTCAAAATATGAAATCAAACAAAATTCAAAATATACACAATCAATTCATGAAACACTCATAAAACATGCATCATACTTTAATTTAAAAAGCCTAAGTATGACACTAACATGACATTGATGATATAATTGCTTAAATATGAATCAAAACTGAAAAATTGAAATAAACTTTTAAAATTCTGAAACTGAAATAAATAATCTTTGATTTCAGTGAAAAACACACAAACAATGAGTATGCCATAAATTTAAATAAGAACAGAAAGGTGTTCTAGAAATTACTTCCACCTTGTGACGCTTTCTTCAGAAATTTCTGCAGCAATTCCCCCACATACTAGTGCTAACAAAGATCACCTAAATTAATTCCCTAACCCAAGAGAAAAACTTTCTCACACACAAGTGAGATGAAAGAAAGGTGAGAAGAGATGCCAAGAAGAGGGCTTAGAGAAAATAAGAGGAAATTTCAACTCTTATTTTTGGAATGAGGGAAGTGAGAACCTAGGGGGGTTATATAGATTTTCAAAGGGAAAAAAATAGGAAATTTTAAGTTTTTCTTAGAGTAAAACACTTAAATTCTCTAGAATTTCATATTTCCTAGTTATAAGAGGAAAATAACTATTTTTGATTTTTTTTTGAAATTTAAAAATTAATTTTTGGTATTTATCTTGATTTTTTGGTAATTTTCGACGAATTTTCTGTCGATTTTTGCATTTTTTCGTATTTTATAAACCGGCTAATATCTCAGCGCATCGGATCGTCCTTGAGACACGCACATAGATTAAATCGAAGGGTCGAGATTGGCACGTGCAGAGTCGCACCGTGCAACTTCGCGATCGAGATTTTGTGGCTTTGATCGCGACCGTCCGATCGTCCTCGATCATCTCCTTCTGTTCGATCTTCGTTATCTTGTGCGCTCGGGTGTTGGTGAGGATCATCTTGCGGGCGTCGGATTGCGAGATCGGATTCAGATCGATGGTTTGCAGCCGTTGGATGCATTTTGAGTTATATTTATATAATTTTCAGCCGAATTTCATGTTCTATTTTTGGATTTTTGCCAAATCTTAATCCAAATTGACTTTCTTATCTACTCATTGCATCGACCACCACATTGGCCTTCCCTGGATGGTAGTGGAATTGAAAATCATAATCCTTAAGAAACTCCATCCACCTTCGTTGCCTGAGGTTCAATTCTTTCTGGGTGTAAATGTATTTTAAACTCTTGTGATCAGAGAATAGATCGAATTTCTCACCATAAAGATAATGTCTCCAAATTTTCAAAGCAAATACTATGGCTGCTAACTCTAGGTCGTGAGTAGGGTAATTTCTCTCATGGACCTTTAGTTGTCTTGAGGCAAAAAAGATGGCTTGCTTTTCTTGCATTAAGACTATTCCCAATCCACTCAGTGAAGTATCAGTATACAGTGTGTAAGTAACACCAGGAGTTGGGGTTACTAGAATAGGAGCCATAGTCAATCTTGTCGTTAGTTCTTGGAATGGCCGTTCACATTTCTCATCCCATTGGAACTTAACTCTTTTTCTAGTCAACTTAGTCATAGGTTCTGCCAACTTGGAAAAGCCCTTAATGAACCTTCTATAGTAGCCTGCTAAGCCCAAGAAACTTCTAATTTCTATTATTGTCTTGGGTTGCTTCCAGTTCATGACGACTTTTACCTTTTTCGGGTTTACAACAATAAAACAATACCTTTTGCTGATACAACGTGGCCTAGGAACTTGACAATTTTCATCGAAAACTCGCACTTACTGAATTTAGCATATAGCTGGTTTCTTCTGAGGGTTTCTAGCACGATCCTCAAGTGTTCTAAGTGCTCAACTTCTGACTTAGAGTAGATTAGGATATCATCCACGAATACTACTACAAAATGATCAAGGTATTGTCTAAACACTCGGTTAATCAAATCCATGAAGGCCGCCGGGGCATTGGTCAAACCAAAGGGCATCACGGTGAACTCGAAGTGTCCATATCTTGTTCTAAAGGCCGTCTTGTGAATGCCAGACTCTTGAATCCTCAGCTGATGATATCCTGACCTAAGATTAATTTTAGAGAAATGAGTAGCTCCTCGTAATTGATTAAATAGGTCGTCAATCCTTGGTAAAGGATATTTATTCTTTATTGTAGCTTGATTCAACTTCCGGTAGTCAACACACAGTCGCAAGGAACCATCATTCTTTTTCATGAGTAGTACTTGGTCTCCCCATGGTGATTCACTTGGCCTGATGAAACCTTTCTCCTTGAGCTCATCCAGTTGAGTTTTCAGCTCAATTAGTTCTACTTACGCCATTCTATAAGGAGGTATGGCTATAAGGTTGGTTCTAGGGTGAAGTTCAATCTTGAACTCTGACTGTTTAGCTAGTGGTAGTCTAGGTAAGTCATTTGGGAACACATCCTCGTACTCACTGACTACAACTAGGTCGTAATATTCTTCAAGTCAGTAGGTTCTTCTTCAGAGAGTTCCTCAAACTCATCTGTCGCTTCAAACAATTCAGCAAGGTTAGGGTTGGACTCCTTGGTAGTCTCTGCATATGTCCATTGATTTTAAAGATCTTTCCAGAAGGTAATGTTATGGTTACCCGTCTCTTGGGACAATCTATCTGGGCCTGGTACTGGTCTAACCACTCCATCCCCAAGATTACGTCATAACAATAGAAAGGTAAGGTATATAGGTCGACTGTTAAAAGTTTATCCCCAAACCTAAGGTCAGAACTACACATCTTTTTTGAAGTCACAATGGTCCCTATTGATGTGGACACATTCAAAGTCACAAACATTATTTTTGTCATAAGTTGTAACCTATCAGCTAGTTTTTTAGAGATAAAAGATTTTGAGGCACCCGAGTCAAACAACAGTCTCACAACAATATTAAACAATAAGAATGTATCTTCTAGCTCCAGCCATTTACTTATAAATTGAGCAGAGTGTTAGTGTGTGTCAAATATTCGTACTATCATGGCTCTAGATTCATGTTTCTAGGTTTTTGATTTGTTTAGTGGCCGAAAGTCTTTCTTCTAGGTTCTTTTCATGCGTATTAGGTACAAGATTTGATTTTAAAGCAAATAAACATTACAACATGCATATCATACAATCATACAATCAAGCTAGCACAACAAGGTTCCAAGCTTCCACCTAAGCTTTCAGGTTCAAGTGTCTCATACCACTCTACCCCTTCCACTTAGGCTTTCACTCAGAACAGAGCCGCACCCAAACAATTTTGCAAATTTCTTGATAACTAAGGTTCTCGAGCCCACTAAACTCAACCATCCCATACTAGCGAGCATAGAGAAACCCGTTCTGCCAGAGTTACCGATCATTCACCACACATGGTCCATCATTCTCTGAGTCCAGGCTTCCTCCATAACCCCGAATTCCTATGTATCCATACTACATAGAAACCAAAAATTATAGAAGCTTCCCGGTCTCGTGTCCTGATCAAACAATTTTCTATTTTCACACAAGTTTCAGTCTTTAGCTTATGTCCTAGAGTTTTATGCTTTTGATCCACTGTGCCACCCATGGCTATACCCGTTTCTACCTAAGGTCTTTTCTCTGGACCTAGGGTTTGGTTCTGGTTGACGTATAACATCTGTCTAGTCAAGATACCAGCTTTGACATCTTTTTCAACTTCTAATCAATTCCTTGCCCTAATTTCCAACCTTCTTATTTTCTATAATAGAAAGTAAGGGTGTTCTTCAACTCAGACCACTCATGTGAAGTGGTGGGACAACTTCCAGATCGGATGGCGAGACCGAAGTCTGCTTAGCAACCGCGCTTTCTAGGGCGGGATAACCCACCTCCCTTTCAATGTTTAGCTTTACTCAGGACAAGGCTTACCCGCTATCAGCTCAACTTGTAGTCTTTGTATCCAAACAAAATATTTCAAAACATATATTTCTTTTTTTTTTAGAAAACACTTTCTAAAACGTTCTTCAATTTTAAAAATAGAAGGTAGGGCATTCTAAATTCAATTCAATTCACGGTGAAACCCTAAGCTTGAGTTTCTAATTCTAGTCAAACAACCACTGATTGATTTTCTAATTTTAGCCCAGTGTTTCTAATAACTGAGCTCTAATACCACACTTGGTATCAGAGGAAACTTTCTGTTCTTGGCCCAGTAACTAATGCTTAGGCTTTGATACCACGCTTGGTATCAGAAGAAACTTTATATTCTTGGCCCAGCTACTAATGCCTAAGATCTGATACCACGCTTGGTATCAGAGGAAACTTTCTGTTCTTGGCCCAACAACTAATGCCTAAGATTTGATACTACGCTTGTAACACCCCAACCCCCGTATCTTTAAGCATTGGACATAACCACCATTCTCTTGACAGTGGACTTAACAAACTGGCGGATTGGGCCGGTGTTACTTTACAAGTGACACACATTTGTTCTTCTCTTTTTCAATATCTCGTGCCTTTGTATAAAAATTCAAGAATACAAAATTTTCACTTTAATAAAATCAAGGCAAATTAAAAGAGATAAAAAATTCAAACTATTTTATTCATAATAGAAAAATTGAAAGTACAAAACTTTTCATAAAACTAATTATTACAGTAAAAAACTTCAAAATACTTTTCAATATAAAAGATTTAAACTTTGGGCAATGTGCCCTTAAAAATTCAAAAAATAATAAGGTAGAAACTTTCTAAGAACTATCCATGTTCAACTGCTTCATAGGTTTCACGTTCCTGAAAAAAAAAAGAAAGGAAGGAGTGAGCACATAGCGTAATGGATCATTTTCAAACAACCATCTTTCATATTCAAACTCATGACATAATCATAATTCAAATACTTGCAATCATTGGATGTTTCAAACAACAATTTGTTCAAGTCGAGTCTCAGACCAAAAGGGCCTTTAATCTCTTGATGCTCTTAACTAAGTAAATGGGGCCCACTCAGCATCAACCCATTAGTGGCATGTGTCGGCATCAACCCGTTACACATGGTGACTGACAAGGTACTGTGGTACACGACCCTCAAGTACTTAGGTCTGAAAATCATATGACCTAACTCATATGAAAAGAACATTCATAGCGTCGCCTTGACCACTATGATGGTACGTGGTTATTATCACCATCGTCACTACTTAACTCTCATATCATGATCTCGTAAAATAAATTTCAGAATATGAAATCAAACTAAAATTCAGAATATACACAATCAATTCATGAAACACTCATAAAACATGTATCATACTTTAATTTAAAAGCCTAAGCATGATACTAACATGACGTGTATGATATAATTCCTTAAACATGAATCAAAACTGAAAAACTGAAATAAACTTTTAAAATTCTGAAATTGAAATTGAATATCTTTGATTTCAGTGAAAAACACACAAATAATGAATATGTCATAAATTTAAATAAGAACAGAAGGATGTTCTACAAATTACTTCCACCTTGTGATGCTTTCTTCAACCCACGTACTAGTGCCAACGAAGATCACCCAAATTAATTTCCCAACCCAAGAGAAAAACTTGTCACACACAAGAGAGAGGAAAGAAAGGTGAGAAGAGGTGTCAAGAAGAGGGCTAAGAGAAAATAAAAGAAAATTTCAACTCTTATTTTTGGAATGAGGGAAGTGAGAGCCTGGGGTGTTTATATAGATTTTCAAAGGGGAAAAAATAAAAAATTTTGAGTTTTTATTGGAGTAAAACACCTAAATTCTCTAGAATTTTGTATTTCCTAGTTATAAGAGGAAAATAAGTATTTTCGAATTTTTTTTTTGGAATTTAAAAATTAAATTTTGGTATTTATCTCAATTTTTTGGTGAATTTTTCGTCGAGACACGTATCGTCCTCGAGACACGCACACAGATCAGATCGAAGGGTTGAAATTGGCGTGCGCGGAGTCGCACCGTGTGACTTCGCGATCGAGATTTCGCGGCTTTGATCGCGGCCATCCGATCGTCCTTGATCATCTCTGTCCGTTCGATCTTCGTTATCCTGTGTGCTCGGGCGTTGGTGCGGATCATCTTGCGGCTATTGGATCGCGAGATCGGATTCAGATCGGTGGTTTGTAGCCATTGGATGCATTTTTGAGTTATATTTATATGATTTTCAGCCGAATTTCATGTTCTATTTTCGAATTTTTGCCAAATCTTAATCCAAATTGACTTTTTAATCTTGTTTTCATAAAAAATTGCACATATCCTTATATTTTTGGCTATGCTATCCCATGATATACATTATATTCATATATTTTCTTTCAATTAATCCATTAAATTGATTTTATTCCTTATTTGGCTAAACTAGGACTTACCAAAATTTTTCATCTGTCAATTTCGTATAATTCTCTAAATAAATTTTCAAATTTCATACGAATTTTTGAGATGTTACAACCTACCCTTCTTAGAAAAATTTCGTCCTCGAAATTTGTACATATTTAGGTATTCATCGTGAATAAATGCGGGTACTTGGTCTTTATTTCGCTTTCGAGTTCTCACGTGGCTTCTTCTATCCCGTGATGTTTCTACAGTACCTTCAATAATGGGATATCCTTTGTTTTTAGATTCTGTACCTTGTGATCAAGGATTTTGACCACTATTTCCTCATAGGTAGCATCATTTTAAATATTCATGTCCTCCCAATGAATGATGTGAGAGGGGTCAGGTTTGTATTTCCTTAACATGAATACATGGATTACGTTATGTATTGAAGTCATCCGGTTTGGTAGGTCCAACTCATAAACGCATTCCCCGATTCTTCTAAATATTTCAAAGGTTCCTACAAACCTTGGAGATAACTTCCCTTTGAATCCAAACCTTTTGATACCCTTCTGAGGACTGATCCTCATAAATACTTTGTCCCCAACTTGGAACTCTAATGGTCTTCTCCTTTTGTCAGCGTAGCTCTTTTGACGACTTTGTGCAGTAGTCAGTCTCCTTTGTATTAACTTGACTTGGTTTCTCATTTCTTCCACCATGTCTGGCCCTATTAATACTTGATCTTTAAGTTCAGCCCAACAGGTAGGTGATCTACAGGGTCTTCCATAGAGAGCCTCGAATGGAGCCATTTTTATGCTTGCCTGATAAACTATTGTTATAGGCAAACTCCACCAAGTGTAAGTACTTGCTCCAATTCCCCTTGAAGTCTAAAACGCAAGACTTCAACATATCTTCCAAAATCTGGATAACTCTCTCAGATTGACCATTCGTCTGAGGGTGAAATGTTGTACTCATGGTGAGTTTAGTACCCATTTCCTTTTGTAGACTTTGCCAAAATTGTGAAGTAAAGCGAGTGTCTGTATGAGAAACGATAGTCTTGGGCACACCATGGAGCCTGACGATTTCTTTTACATGGATTTCTTCCAGCTTACTAACTTGGTCTGTGGATCTGATTGGCAAGAAGTGCGCCACTTTAGTAAGACAATCTACTATCACCCAAACGATATCTTCTCCTCTTTGGTTTCTGGGTAAACCACTGACAAAGTCTATGACAATGTTATCCCACTTCCATTCAGGGATTGGGAGTGGTTGTAACATTCTAGAGGGTTTTCGGTATTCTACTTTCACTTGTTGACATGTTAAGCACTTAGAGACGTATTTGGCTATATCCCTTTTCATTCCTCTCCACCAGTAGGTTTTCTTAAGGTTCTGGTACATCTTATCCCCACCAGGGTGCATGGTATACTTAGTTTGATGGGCTTCTTCAAGTATGACCTGCTTACTTTGTCCTTGTTGAGGTACACAAATCCTTTCTCCGAGTGTTAGGATATTTTCAACGTCTAACCTAAAGTCAGCATGCTTCCCTTATGTAACTCCTTCAATTAGTTGAGTAAGCCACTTGTCTTGCCTCTGTTGATCTCTAATATGATGCAATAGGTCCGGTTGGCAATATGATACGTGATATGCTTGCAGCTGCCATGAAACAGGAACAGAGGAAGAACGAGATCTGGAAAATGGTTGCTGGTGCGTTATTGAAGCGGCTACTTTGGTGTGCATGATTAGGTGTGAAGAACAGGGGAAAACGAAACCAGAAATCTTGGTTTTTCAGCTGCTATGTGGAATGAAGGAAAAGTCAAAGATGTTGTATGTGTCTTGCTGTGAGGAGTTGTGCGATGTAGTGTAACCAGCTATTGTTACAAGTTGGATGGAAAGAAGAGAACTAAAGCAGTTGTTGCCGAAAAGAAGAAGAATGGGCAGCTTGCATATTTGCTGGCCATGATCAAAATAGAGTGAAGAAGAAGCCCGACGATGAGTTTTGGGGTTGTGGGTTTGTAACACCCCAACCCCCACGTTCTTTGAGTTTGAGAGTTGGACATAACCACCGTTCCTTTTGACGGTGGACTTAACCGATTGGCGGGTTGGGCTGGTGTTACTTTACAAGCGACACACACTTGACTTTCTATTTTTCAATACTATATGCCTTAGAATAAATTCAATAGTGCAATTTCACATTTAATAAAATCAAGGCATTTAAAGGTAAAGAAAAATTCAACTTCTTTATTAATAAAAGAAAGTACATAACTTTCT
>JAJIYU010007511.1:0-19156 GCA_030144865.1 Tinospora cordifolia | reverse complement strand
CTCACCCCTTCCTCTTTTATTTTTCAGGAAATTAAATTATGAAGGCTATGGAAATTAGATAGTTTTTGATTTAGCAAGTTTCTATTTTCTTAAAAGTTTCCTTTCAATGTACAGGTATGTTGCCCAATTTTGAATAAGACTTCCGCTGAAAGTTAGTGTTTCTATTTTAAGATTATTAATCAGCAATGTAATAGTTCACAAAGTTATGTACTTTCTTTTATTAATAAAGAAGTTGAATTTTTCTTTACCTTTAATTGCCTTGATTTTATGTGAATTTGTACTATTGAATTTATGCTAAGGTATATGGTATTGAAAAATAGAAAGTCAAGTGTGTGTCACTTGTAAAGTAACATGACCCAACCCGCCAATTGGTTAAGTCCACTGTCAAATAATGGTTGTTGTCCAAAACTCAAGGAATGTGGGGTTGGGGTGTTACAAGTTCATATACATTTTCAAAGCACAAGGGGGGCTTGATTTCAGAATCTTAGATTAGGGTTTCTTCACAGGGTGGTGGCTACGTTTTGCACACAATTCATAAGGGGATGGCTAGGGTTTGTTGCATAAAGGGGATGACAGTCTTTTCCTCACGTGGCACCAAGATTAGAGCTTTTTTGTTTAGGTAACTTTCCCATTTCTAATTTTTTGTTTCTTCTTTGTTGTGACGGCTAGGGCTTTTCTTGTGAGCATAAATTAGACTTTGGAAACTTCTATTTGGTCTATTCACATGTGCACACACACACACACATATGTGCCATTTTTGCCTAAGTGGGGTATGGTGTACATGATAAATGTCTGTGTGCACACGAGATCATTCTTAATGGTTTCTAAACAAGGTGAAATGTCCCATGTAGGTGTGGACATATATGATCATATACTTGGCACATAGAATCATTCTTCATGGTTCTCAAACAATGGAGACGACCCATGTAATTTGGGTAGGGTGTGTTGCACATGATCACCTATGATCATTAGCCATACATTTTTGGGTCCACATGAATTTAATAAAAATTCATATTTCATAATTGGATAGGAATTAAGGCCTTTACAATTTATTTTTGGGTTAACATAAAAATAATAAAAAAATTTTAACTATTATTTGGTTAGGGTTATACAAATTTTTCTTTCCTTATTTAGAATCCATTGAAAGGTCTTATGCAAATGAAACACTAATTTTGTGCAAATGAGATAATTTTCTGATATGTTGTTGTAATACCCTGAAAAATTTGTATTTAATTAAATGAAATTCAAGATCAATTTAGTGAAATTGGCTTCAAAATGGAACCGGACGCATTTTGGGGCTAAATTTGGCAGGTTCCAAAACTCTCATTTAGTGCCCATTAGAGACCCTAAACAACTTGAAATGAAGTAAGGTGATATGAACCAACTAATGAGACAACATATCCAAAAATTAGAACAATTAGTTGAGGTTAAGGTTTTCATTTGTCAAACGCCCTTCAGGGGGTCCAAATTAGAAGGAATTGTCATTTAGGATACTTCGGGGGATCTAAATGACCGAAACGAAACAAAATGACATGAATTAACAAAATGAATGATATATCCAAAAATCTGAACGATTGACCAAGATTTAGATTTTCATTTGCCTAGTGACCTCAGTGGGTCTTAAATAATGAAAGTTTTTGAAGGAAAATCACCTTGGGCCAAACCATACCTTAAAATGTGCATTAGGTTCATGTGATTCCAAAACTATAGGTTATGAATCATAATTCTATGTAAATAAGGAGATATTAATTTTTATTTGATATTTGTGAACCCATGAAGTCATAGCTGCCCCTAACATGTGCAAGTCACATGGGTGGAACATCATGATCATGTGGCCCTATCCTACCCTAAATTCTATGGGACGTGTCTATTATTTGAAACTATGAAGAATGATCCCATGTGCAATGTAAATGATCAAGTATGCCCACACCATGAAGAATGATTCCATGTGCCAAGATAAATGATCATTTATACTAAGGTTACATATAAAATGTCTCATAAGTGTGTGTGTGGGCACACTTGTGACAAACCCAAGATAGAAGTTTAATAAGAGTGGCTGATTGAAACAGACATAAAAATATTCCTTAACCTAAAAAAAAATTAGAAAATAGAAACTTACCTCATGCTTACATGTGGAGCCGAAAAGGGAGAGAATCCAAGAGAAATAAGAAATATTCGAAAGTTTTGTTTTTGTGTGCCCATATTAGAAACTTATTTGATTTTAAGAATCACAACACATTAGAATGTTTCCCTACTAATAGAGAACGTCCAAGAGATATTAGAATGTATTTTAAACCTTTAATTGTGTTCACACACATAAAAGAAACAAATAAGATTCGAAGATTTTGCTCACACTTAGATTTGAAACCTTAGTGGTCCCACTTGCCAACCATGAGCACACTTGCCTTTCTCACCCAAACCATCTCCTTATGAGTTTGGAAACATTACAAAATGTGGTAAGCTGCCCTAGGTGCCCCCCTTGTGCTCATGAACACCTCTAAATACCCCCTCTTGCTCACATTCATCTCATCCCAAAGCAAAGAGTTGACACTTCCGTCTTTGCTTGTTCTTGCCCACTTCTTGGCACTTCTTCTCACTCTCTTTTCTTTCTTGTATGAGAAATTCTTATTTTAGTATTTTAGAGAGTTGTTGAAGTATTTTTGTTCATGATTAGAAGTCCTTGAAGTGGTGGATAAGGGGAACCTCTGCCGGATTCTACAAAGAAACTCGAATTAAGGTGGATGGGATTTCTAGAACTCCTTCTTTACTAGTTCAAGTCTTTAGTATATTCATGCTTGTTTTTAGTTTTCAACATGTTTACATTTCAGTTTGAAGCATGTTTGATCAAGTTTTATTTTCAGTTTAACATGTTTTCATATCTTAAAAGCATACATGATAGCATAACATGCTTAGAAACCATGCTTAGGCTTATTTTTGAATTTTTAAGCATGCCATGTGTGTTTCCATGTACTCATGATTATTTAAATTCTGATATTAATTATTATAATCTTGTTTCATATTTATTGGAAATTTAATATGAGAAAGTGAAGAAAACAACCACGTACCATCATAGTAGTTTAAGTGATGCTATGGGTGTTCTTTGCATATACTTAGTGTATATGAGTAACATCACTAAGTGTGGATGTATTTTAAAATACTTGGAATGTGGACATGTGATCCTTATTTCTAATGGAATGTTATAAGATGGATGGTCATTCTATCCTACAATAGGAGTATTTTAGTGAAGAACATCAAGGGATTAAAAACTCCTTTTGGTCAAATTTACAACACTAACAAGATATTGTTTGAAACGGTTAATGCTTCTAAGTGATTGAAATTGGACGTACTTTTGATTTGAATTAGTAAATTAGTAGTTTGATGAATGATCTACTGGGCTATGTGCTCACCCCTTCCTTTTATTTTTCAGAAATTTGAAATACATGATCAAGCTTGCTAAGAGATTAGAAACTCTATTTTTAAAAAGTTTCTATGTAAGGGTATATTGCCCAAATTTTGAATAAAGACTTCTGCTGATTTTTACTATTATATTTTAGAGTTATGTACTCCATTTTCATTATTTGAATTTCAAGCATGTATCCCTTTATTTTATTCAATAAATAAAGATTGAAGTTTTACTTTTCTCTTTCTTGTAATAGTCTTATTAAATTAGAATGAAATTATTTAGGTTGTGTGCTCATTGAGAAATAATAAGACTTGAGATAACAGAAAGTGATGCAAGTTGTGTACTTGTAAATGTAACTTTGGACCCATCTCGCCTTGTGGTTGAGGTTAAACCTATCTTTAGGGATTGGGGTGTTACAAAGGTTGTATCAGAGCCTAGGCATTAGTTGCTAGGCCAAAATTAGAATGTTTCCCCTGATACCAAAGGTGGTATCAAAGCAACTATTAGATATGTTGGGCTAGAAATAGAAAGTTAAGCCTAAACATGTGTTGTTGGGCTAGAATTAGAAAGTCAAATATTGGTTGCTTGACAAGAATTAGAAACTCAAATAGGGTTTCACTTTGAATTGAATTGAATCTTGAATACCCTATCTTCTATTTTTGAATTGAAAAATGTTTTAGAAAGAGTTTTCAAAAATAAAATGTTTGTTCTTAAAACATTTTGTTTGGATACAAAGACTACAAGTTCAACTGATAATGGGTATGCCTTGTCCCGAGTAAAGCTAAACATTGAAAGGGAGGTGGGTTATCCTGCCTTAGAAAACACGATTGCTAAGCAGAGTTCGGTCTCTCTGCCCAATCTGGAGGTTGTCCCACCAGCTTGTATGAGTAGTTTGAGTTAAAGAACAATTTACTTTCTATGAAAGAGAATTAGAAGGTGAAAAATTGGGGCAAGGAATCAAATAGAAGTCGAAAAAGATGCCAATGATGATATCTCAACTTGACAAAGGTTGTGAGTCAACCAGACAAAACCTTAGGTCCAAGGAAAAGACTTTAGGTAGAAATGTGGTGTAGCTATGGGTGGCACATTGGATCAAAAGCATAAATCATTAAGACATAGGCTAGAGACTGAAACTTGTGTGAAAACCAAAAATTGTTTGATCGAGACATGAGACCGAAAAAATTTTGTATCTTTCGATTTTTATGTAGTATGGGATACATAGGAATTCGGGGATAGGGAGGAAGCCTGGACTCAGAGAATGATGGACCATGTGTGGTGAATGATTGGTAATTCTGGCAGAGCAAGTTTTTCTTTGCTCGCTGCTGTGGGACGGTGGAGTATAGTGGGCTCAGGTACCTTAGTTATCAAGCAATTTACAAAATTATTTGGGTGCAGCTCTGTTCTGGGTGAAAGCCTGAGTGGAAGGGGTAGAGTGGTATGGGACACTTGAGCCTGAAATCTTAGGTGAAAGCTTGGAACCTTGCTGTGCTAGCTTGATTGTATGATATGCATGTTTTACTGTTTATTTGCTTTGAGACCAATTCCTATACCCATGCATGAAAAGAACCTAGAAGAAAAACTTTTAGGCCATTGAACAGATCGAGAACCTTGACGTTGAAAAGATGAGCCAGAAGAGTTCAAGGAGGTCATCCACAAAAAGTTCTTTCTGAAGACGACACTATGGAAGCTACAAGAGGACTTCGTCAGGTTGAATCAGAATGACTTGACTGTAGCTGAGTATGAGAGAATGCTTACTGAATTGGATAAGTTCTCTCGCGAGCTAATCTAAGAAGAAAAAAATGAAAGCTAATTGGTTTGCTCTGGGTCTCAAGATTGAGATTCGAATAGATGGTTATGAATCTAAGCTTAAAAGACATGTAGGGATCCTAGAGCATGAACTCAACTTAGAACAGAGGTTGAGAAGAAATAACAAGAGGCCTAGTAATGAAATAGAGAACCCAGAAGCCCAAAAAAAGAATAAGAGTGATAAGACGGTACCACAGACCTAGAAATAGGGGCAAAATAAAGATAAACTAAAAGAACAGGTGAAGAAGCAGGGATTGTGCTACGTGTGCAGGTAGAAGGGTTATGTAGCAAGAAACTACCTGACTACACTCGCCCAGGCTGCTCAGCCATAAAACTCTCTAGAAAGAGGTTAGATTGATTGTTCTCAGGGTAGACAACAAACAAAATGCTAACCAAGGGAAAAATTAGGGTCGTGGGTAGAACCAGGCTAGAATGTTTGCTGTTGAAGTTCAAGAATATCAAGACCTACCCTAGAGACCCTAGTATGAAAAATATTAGGAGAATTTGATTAGCCCTTTATTTAAAATTGCTATATGTTAGCATTTATGAGTTTTAAGCTTTGATAAGGTTTTGTACCTATTCTTTTCAATAAATGAAATTTATTCCCTTAAAAATCCTTGTTGTTACATTTTGAAGGTTATAAAAAGTCTGTGAATATAAAGTGTTAGTAATAAGCCAAGGCCTGCCGTGTGGTTGAGTCCATTAAGACGAAGGTGGGGTACGACAAAAAAAAAATTAACCTTCAAATAGAATGAGAACTTTAGTCTGGGTATGACCCTTAATGAAAAACGAGCCTATCTCTACAACATGTCTTGCCCACCAAACTTTTCCAATCAGATCAGGGGTGAACAAGGGCAAGACGAATAGCTCATAAGCCTAACATAGGAAATTGAATAAGATAAGCATACTGACCTTAGGTTAGATGCTGAGGATACCCTAAGACTTAGGGAGAAAACACTGTATGGGAAATTGTGGATCATCTCACTAAAGTGGCTAATTTTTGCCAATCAGATCAACAAACCAAGTCAGCAAGTTTGAGAGAGTTACCTAGACACTAGAGGCTATGTTGAGCTCTTGTGTCATATACATTAAAGGAAATGGGAGAAAGTATGAAATTGACCCCTCTCAGATCATCGACTAGGAGGAAGTGAATATTCAAGGTTATGCTACTTACGAGGAAGCACCAGTTAGAATCCTTGACCATAAAGTACAGAGTTTACAAACAAAGGATATCTCGTTAGTAAAGGTATTGTGGAAACATGACTGGGTTAAAGAAGCTAGCTGGCAACTCGAAAGTGAAATGAAGACCAAGTATCCACACCTATTCACTAGAAATCCTTAATTATGTACAAATTTCGAGGACAAAATTTTTCTAAGGAGGGTAGGTTGTAATACCCTGAAAACTTTGCACTTAATTAAATGAAATTCAAGATCAATTTAGTAAAATTGGGTGCAAAATGAAACCGCACGCACTTTGGGGCTAAATTTAGTAGGTTCCAAAACTCTCATTTAGTGCCCATTAGGGACCCTAAACAACTTAAAATGAAGTAAGGTGACATGAACCAATTAATGAGACAACATATCCAAAAATTAGAACAATTGGTTGAGGTTAAGGTTTTCATTTGCCAAATGCCCTTCAGGAGGTCCAAATTAGAAATATTTATCATTTAGGGTACTTCGGGGGGATCAAAATGACCTGAAATGAAATAAAATGATATGAACTAACAAAATAAATGATATATCCGAAATCAGAACAATTGACGAAGATTTAGATTTTCATTTGCCTAGTGACCTCAGTGGGTTTTAAATAAGGAAAGTTTTTGAGAAAAAAATCACCTTGGGCCAAACCATACCTTAAAATGTGCATTAGGTTCATGTGATTCCAAAACTATAGGTTATAAATCATAATTTCATGTAAATAAGGATATATTAATTTTTATTTAATTTTTGTAAACCCATGAAGTCATGGCCACCCCTAACATGTGCAAGTCACATGGGTGGAACATCATGATCATGTGCACCCTACCCTAACCTAAGCTCCATGGGACGTGTCCATTATTTGAAACTATAAAGAATGAGCCCATGTGCCATGTAAATGATCAAGTATGCCCACACCAATAGAAACCATGAACAATGATTACATGTGCCAAGATAAATGATCATGTATACAAAGGTTACATATAAAATGTCTCATAAGTGTGTGTGTGTGTGTGTGTGCACAATTGTGACAAACCCAAGATAGAATGTAACACCCCAACCCCTGCATTCTTTGATTTGAGCATTGGACTTAACCACCATTCCTTTTGACGGTGGACTTAACTAATTGGCGGGTTGGGTCATGTTACAAAGGTGGTATCAGAGCCTAGGCATTAGTTGCTAGGCCAAGAACAGAAAGTTTCCTCTGATACCAAAGGTGGTATCAGAGTCTAGGCTTTAGGTGCCTTGGGCTAAAGAAAGAAAGTTAAGCCTAAACATGTGTTGATTAGGCTAGAGATAGAAAGTCAAACAGTAGTTGCTTGACAAGAATCATAAACCCAAATTAGGGTTTCGCCCTGAATTGAATTAAATTTAGAATGCCCTATTTTCTATTTTTGAAATTGATGAATGTTTTAGAAAGTGCTTTCAAAAATGAAGTATATGTTTTTGAAATGCTTCGTTTAGATACAAAGACTACAAGTTGAGCTATTAGTGGGTAAGCCTTGTCCCGAGTAAAGCTAAACATTGAAAGGGAGGTGGGTTATCCCGCCCAAGAAAGCGCGGTTGCTAAGCAGACTTTGGTCTCGCCGCCCTATTTGGAGGTTGTCCCACCAGCTTATACGAGTAGTTGGAGTTGCAGAACAATCTTATTTTTGATAAAAGAAAATTAGAAGGTGAAAAATTAGGGCAAGAAATTGATTAGAAGTCGAAAAAGATGCCAAAGGTGGTATCTTGACTAAGACAGAGGTTGTAAGTCAACCAAAACCGAACCATAGGTCCAGAGAAAAGACCTTAGGTAGAAACGAGTGTAGCCATAGTGGCATAGTGGATCAAAAGCATAAAACACTAGGGCATAGGCTAGAGACGGGAACTTGTGTGAAAATAGAAAATTGTTTGATCAGGACACGAGACTGGGAAGCTTCTATAATTTTCGGTTTCTATGTAGTATGGGATGCATAGGAATTCGAGGTTATGGAGGAAGCCTGGACTCGAAAAATGATGGACCATGTGTGGTGAATGATTGATAACTCTGGCAGAATGGGTTTCTCTATGCTCGCTAGTATGGGACGATTGAGTATAGTGGGCTCGGGAACCTTAGTTATCAAGACATTTGCGAAATTGTTTGGGTGCGGCTCTGTTCTGAGTAAAAGCCTAAGTGGAAGGGTAGAGTGGTATGAGACACTTGGACCTAAAAACTTAGGTGGAAGCTTGGAAACTTGCTGTGCTAGCGTGATTGTATGATTGTGTGATATGCATGCTTTACTGGTTATGTGCTTTGAAACCCAAGTCCTATGCCCATGCATAAAAAGAACCTAGAAGAAAGACTTTAGGCCACTGGACAGATCGAAAACCTAGAAACTGAATCTAGAGTCATGATAGAACAAATATTTGACATATACTGACACTTTGCTCAATTTTACAAGAAAATGGCTGGAGCTAGAAGGTACGTAACTCAATCCACCACCTCTGAGGAGACTGAACAACAAGAGCAGGAACTGCCTGTTGGGATGGAGGCATGGATGGAGGCACGAATGGAGGCGTGGATGGAAACCATGATGAGTGAAATGTTTCAGAGGGTACTAGAACAACTGAGAAGGACACTTCCATAGATAATCCTTCAGATGGCTCCACAGCCTCAAGCACCTGAGCCTATTCCAGTCCAAGTCCCAGCACCAATACCTCAAAAACGTCAAGGGAATCCAGAGGACTTGGAAGATGAAAGACAAAAGAAAATGCTGCTAGATTTGCAAAAGCTCCACCCTCCTTCATTTGATGGAAGTACCGACTGCATCTTTGCTGATCACTGGTACCAGGAGATGGAGGAGTTACTAAATGTGCTGAAGGTGATGGGTTCACAACGAGTAGCACTAGCCACACACCATTTCAAAGGACCAGCTCGTGGATGGTGGAGAATGATGTAGATGGATTCCAACACTGATGTTGCGACCATGACTTGGGAAGAACCTAGAGAAAAATTTTATGACAAATTCTTTCTGGAGGCAACCCTCAGAAAGTTGCAAGAAGACATTGTGAGACTCAATTAGAGGGATCTCACAGTAACTGAATATGAGAGGAAATTTACTGAGTTGGCCAAATTCTTTCAAAAATTGATCCGGGAAGAAAAGATGAAAGCCAACAAATTTGCACAGGGTCTCAAGATCAAGATTCGAAAGGTTATCATGACGTTGGGCCTCCGAACCTATAAGGAAGTTGTTGAACAGGCCCTAATTCTGGAACAAGAGCTCAACCTGGAGAGAAGGTTGAGGGAAAAAAACAAGAGGCCGGGGAATGAAAGTAACCAAGGGGCTTAGAAGAAAAGTAAGAATGGTGGGAACGCACCACAGAAACAGGGACAGAACAAGGATGAGGCAAGGGAGCAGGCTAAGAGGCTGGGATTATACTTTGTATGCAGACAAAGGGGGCTTCCAACAACATCAGTTCAGGTTCCCAAACAACAACAACAACAACAAAACACCCAGGGAGGAGGTCAGAATGGGTGCCCTCAAGCCAGACAGAATCAGAATGCCAATCAGGGGCAAAACCAAGGCCATGGTCAGAACCAAGCTAGAGTGTTTGCAATTGAGGCCCAGGAAGACCAGGTCCCTGCAGTGGAAGGTACGTTCCTGTTATTCAATGTTGCTGTGAAACTATTGTTTGACTCGGGTGCCTCTAAATCCTTTGTTTCTGAAGAACCAACAGTGGTTAGGGAGTACAAGGATGTGTTCCCAGATGACTTACCCGGACTACTGCCTGCTAGAGAGTTAGAGTTCAAGGTTGAACTTTACCCTGGAACCAACCCTATAGCCATACCTCCTTATAGGATGGCGCCAGCAGAACTAATTGAACTGAAAACTCAACTGGACGAGCTCAGGGAGAAAGGTTTTATCGGGCCGAATGAATCATGTTGGGGAGCTCTAGTGTTGTTCGTGAAAAAGAAGGATGGTTCCTTGCGAGTGTGTGTCGACTACCATAAGTTGAATCAAGTTACAGTAAAGAATAAATATCCTTTACCAAGGATTGATGACCTATTTGATCAATTACGAGGAACCACTCATTTCTCTAAAATTGATCTTAGGTCGGGTTCTCATTAGCTGAGAATCAAGGAGTCTGACATATACAAGATTGCCTTCATTACAAGATATGGGACACTTCGAGTTCACCATGATGCCATTTGGTTTGACCAATGCCCCGACTACCTTCATGGATTTGATGAACTGATTGTTCAGACAGTACCTTGACCAGTTGTAGTAGTATTCGTGGATGATATCCTAATCTACTCTAAGTCAAAAGTTGAACACCTAGAACACTTGAGGATCATGCTAGAAACTCTCAAAAGGAACTAGCTATATGCTAAATTCAGTAAGTGTGAGTTCTGGATGAAAACTGTCAAGTTCCTTGGCCACGTTGTGTCAGCAAAAGGCATCTCTATAGATCCAGAGAAAGTGGAGGCTATTATGAACTAGAAGCAACCCAAGATAGTAACAGAAATCAGAAGTTTCTTGGGCTTGGCAGGCTATTACAGAAGGTTCATTAAGGATTTTTCCAAGTTGGCTAAACCTATGACTAAGTTGACTAGAAAAGGAGTTAAGTTCCAGTGGGATGAAAAATGTGAACGGTCATTCCAAGAACTAAAGACAAGATTGACTACGGCTCCTATTTTAGTCACCCCAACTCCTGGTGTTACTTACATACTCTATACTAATGCTTCACTGAGTGGGCTTGAAGTAGTATTGATGTAGGAAATACAAGTAGTCGCTTATGCTTTGAGACAACTAAAGTCCATGAGAGAAAATACCCTACTCAAAACCTAGAGCTAGCGGCCATTGTGTTTGCCCTGAAGATATGGAGACATTATCTTTATGGAGAGAAATTCGAGCTGTTTTCAGATTACAAGAGCTTGAAGTACATCTACAGCCAGAAGGAGTTGAACCTTAGGCAATGGAGATGGATGGAATTCTTGAAAGACTATGATTTTCAACTATACTACCATCCGGGGAAGGCCAATGTGGTGGCCGATGCTTTGAGTAGGAAGTTCAACAAGCAGGAGGAAGAAAAAGCCCAGATGTACCAGTTGATTGAAGATTTTAGGTTGGGTATAAACCTTAATGAAAAAGAAGCTTATCTTTACAATATGTCTTGCCAATTGGACCAATTACATCAGATCAGGGATGAACAGAATCAAGACAAGTGGCTTGCTCAACTAATCGAAGGAGTCACGCAAGGAAAACAAACTAAATTCAGGATGGATGCTGAAAACATCCTAAGGCTCGGGGAAAGGATATGTGTACCCTAGCAGGGACAAAACAAGCAAATCATACTTGATGAAGCTCATCAGACTAAGTATACCATGTACCTTGGTGGGGATAAGATGTACCAGAACCTCAGGAAAACCTACTAGTAGAGAGGAATGAAAAGGGACATAGCCAAATATGTCTCTAAGTGCTTAACATGCCAACAAGTGAAATGAGAACACCAGAAACCCTCTGGAATGTTACAACCACTCCCAATCCCTGAATGGAAGTGGGATAACATTGCCATGGACTTCGTCAATGGTTTACCTAGGAACCAAAAAGGAGAAGACACTATTTGGGTGATAGTGGATCGTCTCACCAAAGTGGCCCACTTCTTGCCAATTAGATCCACAAACCAAGTCAGCAAGCTAAGAGAAATCTATGTGAAAGAAATCATCAGATTGCATGGTGTACCCAAGTCTATTGTGTCAGGTAGAGACTCTCACTTCACTTCACAATTCTGGCAGAGTCTACAGAAGGAGATGGGTACTAAGCTTACCATGAATACAACCTTTCACCCTCAGACAGATGGTCAGTCTGAGAGAGTTATCCAAAATTTGGAAGATATGTTGAGGACTTGCGTTCTAGACTTCAAGGGGAATTGGAGCAAGTACTTATACTTGGCGGAGTTTGCCTATAACAACAGTTATCAGGCAAGCTTAAAAATGGCTCCATTCAAAGCTTTTTATGGAAGACCCTGCAGATCACCTACCTGTTGGGCTAAACTTGAAGATCAAGTATTAACTGGGCCAGACATGGTGGAAGAAACAAGCAACCAAGTCAAGTTAATACAAAAGAGACTGACTATTGCGCAGAGCCGTCAAAAGAGCTACATAGACAAAAGGAGAAGACCATTAGAGTTCCAAGTTGGGGACAAAGTATTCCTGAGAGTTAGTCCTCAGAAGGGTATTAAAAGGTTCAGATTCAAAGGGAAGTTATCTCCGAGGTTTGTAGGACCATTTGAAATACTTAGAAGAATCAAAGAATGTGTTTATGAGTTGGATCTACCAAACCAATGACTTCAGCACATTACGTATTCCATGTATCTGTGTTGAGGAAATACGAACTTGACCCCTCTCACATCATTCATTGGGATGAAGTGAATATTCAAGATGATGCTACCTACGAGGAAACAACGGTCAGAATCCTTGACCACAAAGTACAAAATCTAATAACAAAGGACATCCCATTAGTCAAGGTGTTGTGCAAACACCACGGGGTAGAAGAAGCCACATGGAAACTCGAAAATAGATGAAGACCAAGTACCTACATCTATTCATAAGGAATACCTAAATATGTACAAATTTTGAGGAAGAAATTTTTCTAAGCAGGGTAACTTGTAACATCTCGAAAAGTTTATATGAAATTTGAATTTTTACTTAGAAAAATTATACAGAATTGACGCATGAGAATTTTGTCAAGTCATAGTTGACCCAAATGAGGAATAAAAATCAATTTAGTGGATTTTTGGAAGAAAATATATGAAAATAATGCATAAAATGGGATATCATAGCAAAAAATACAAGGATATTTGCAATTTTTTATGAAAACAGGATTAGAAAGTCAATTGGGATCGAGATTTGGAAAAAAATTCGAAAAGAAAGTAAGAAATTCGGTTGAAAAATCAAAAATAAACTCAAAATATTGTGAACCGTAGATCTGAAATCTAAATCATGATCTGACGGCCACGATCAGAATATCATATACGCATGAGAGCACTGGATCGTCACGATCGAACGACCAGAGATCCAAGTACGTGACTCGAGGATGATCATGCAAACAAAAAGGGATTCGTTGATCGCGAAATCAGATCCGCACACCGTGATCGAGGATCATCAACAGTCGAGATTGAAGCCACGTTGATTAGATCGCGATTGTTGATGCGCTTGAGGAAATCCAACGGCCGAGATCAAGAATCTGATTTCTATTTATTGATTTAAGATTAATCCAATGGCTCCAATCAAAATCGAATGTGTGTCTTGAGGAAAATTCGAGGAATCAGATAAAAACCAAAATTTAAAAAACAAAAATTACGTTAAAATTAACAAAAAAATACGAAAAATTCCAAAAATTCCAAAAAAAATATAGTTGCTAAATTCCAAAAAATATTTCTAAAATTCAAAAAAATTATGAAAAATTCTCATTTTGCTCTAAAAATTAGAAAGTACGAAATTAAGTAGAATTAGGGTGTTTTATTCAAAGAAGAACTCAAAACTTTCTATTTTTCTCCTCTAAAAATTAGAAAGTATTAAATTGTAGACAAATTAGGAGTTTTACTCTAAGAACAACTCAAAACTTTCTAATTTTCTCCCTTGAAAAATCTATATAAACCCCCCTAAGCCCCCAATTTATTCATTCCAAAAAATAAGAGTTGAATGCTCCTCTTGTTTTCTCAAAGCCTTCTTCCTGGCACCTTTTCCCATCTTCCCTTCTTGTGTGTGTGAGAAGCTCTCGAATTGGGGAATTAAATTGGGCAATCTTCATTAGCACTAGTACGCGGGGGAAAATGTTGCCGAAATTTTGGAAGAAAAGCGTCACAAGGTGGAAGTGATTTCTAGAACACCCTTCTGTTCTTATTTGAATTCATGGCATGCTCATTGTTTGTATATTTTTCACTGAATTCAAAGATTTTTAACTTCAGTTCTAGAATTTTACATGTTTATTTTAGTATTTCAGTTTTGATTTATGTTTGAGCAATCAGATCATCCATGCCTTATTAGTATCATGCTTAGGCTTTTAAATTAAAGTATGATGCATGTTTTATGAATGTTTCATGAATCGACTGTGTATATTCTAAATTTTAGTTTGATTTCATATTCTGAAATTTTTTTTTATGAGATCATGATATGAGAATTAATCAAACATGATGGAGATAATAACCACGTACCATCATAGTGGTCATGTCGACTCTATGGATGTTCTTTTCATATGATTAGTTCATATGGTTTTAAAACCAAAGTACTTGGTTGGTGGGTAAGTTCCCTTGAAGTCCAAAAGTCCAATAAAATTGGCTAAGAAGAGCTATATTTCACTCTAAGGAGGTACTTTGTTAAGAACATCAAGGGATTAAAGGCCCTTTTGGTATGAGACTCAACTTAAACAAATCATTGTTTGAAACGCTTAATGATTGCAAGTGTTTGAATTATGAAAGATGATTATTTGAAAAGGATCCACTGGGTTATGTGCTCACTCTTCCTTTCTTATTTTTCAGGAACATGAACTCATGGAGCAGTTGAATATAGATAGTTCTTAGCAAGTGTCTACAGTATTTTATTTTTAGAATTTTTAGGGTATGTTGCCCAAAGTTTTTATGCTTTTCTACTGAAAAGTATTTTGAAGTCTTCTGCTGTAACAACTAGTTATTTTTTTTAGAGTCTAATACTCTCAATTTCTATTATGAATAAAATAGTTTGAATTTGTTTATCCCTTTTAATTTGCCTTGATTTTATTGAAAGTTTTTTATTCTTGAATTTTATACAAAGGCATGAGATATTGAAAAGAACAAGTGTGTGTCGCTTGTAATGTAGCACCAGCCCGACAGTCCATTGTCAAGAGAACGATGGCAATGTACACTGCTTAAAGATGCAGGGGTTGGGGTGTTACATAGAAGTTTAATGAGAGTGGCTGATTTAAAGAGATATAGAAAGATTCCTTTACCTAGAAAAAATTTGAAAATAGAAACTTACCTCATGCTCACGTGTGGAGCAAAAAAGGGAGAGAATCCAAGATAAATAAGAAATTCTAAAGCTTTGTTTTTGTGTGACCATATTAGAAACTTATTTGATTTTATGAATCACAACACATTAGAATATTTCCCTACTTATAAAGGACATCCAAGAGAGATTAGAATGTATTTTAAGCCTTTAATTGTGTTCACACACATAAAAAGAAACAAATAAAGTTCGAAGTTTTACTCACACTTGGATTGGAAACCTTATGGTCTCACTTGCCAACCATGAGCACACTTGCCTTTCCCACCCAAAGAATCGTCTTATAAGTTTGAAAACATAACAAAACGTAGTGAGCTACCCTAGCTGCCCTAGGTGCCCCCCTTGTGTCATGAACACCTATAAATACCCCCTCTTGCTCACATTCATCTCATCCCAAAGCAAAGAGTTGACACTTCCCTCTTTGCTTGTTTTTGCCCTCTTTTTGGCACCTCTTCTCGCTCTCTTTTCCTTCTCGTGTGAAAAGTTCTTATTTTAGTGTTTTAGAGAGTTGTCGAAGTATTTTTGTTCATGATTAGAAGTTCTTGAAGTGGTGGATGAGGGGAACCTCTACCGAATTCTACAAAGAAACTCAAATTAAGGTGGATGAGATTTCTAGAACTACTTTACTACTTCAAGTCTTTAGTATATTCATGTTTTTTCTTAGTTTTCAACATGTTTATATTTCAGTTTGAAGCATGTTTGGTCAAGTTTTATTTTCAGTTTAACATATTTTTATATTTTAATTCATACATGATAGCATAACATGCTTAGAAACCATGTTTAGGCGTATTTTTGAATTTTTAAGCATGCCATTTATGTTTCCATGTTCTCTTGTTTGTTTGAATTCTTATATTAATTATTATGATCTTGTTTCATATTTATTTGAAACTAAATATGAGAAAGTGAAGATAACAACCATGTACCATCATAGTAGTCTAAGTGATGCTATGGGTGTTCTTTGCATATACTTAGTGTATATGAGTAACATCACTAAGTGTGGATGTGTTTTAAAATACTTGGAATGTGGACATGCGATCCTTATTTCCAATGAAATGTGACAAGATGAATGGTCATTCTATCCCAGAAGAGGAGTATTTTAATGAAGAACATCGAGGGATTAAAAACCCCTTTTGATCAAATATACAATACTAAAAGATATTGTTTGAAACGCTTAATGCTTGTAAGTGATTGAAATTGGATGTACTTTTGAGTTAAATTAGTAAATTAGTAGTTCGATGAATGATCCGTTGGGCTATGTGCTCACCCCTTCCTTTTATTTTTCAGGAATTTGAAATACATGAACAAGCTTGCTAAGGGATTAGAAACTCTATTTTTAGAAAGTTTCTATGTAAGGGCATATTGCCAAATTTTGAATAAAGACTTTTACTGAATTTTACTTTTATATTTTAGAGTTATGTACTCCCCTTTTCATTATTTGAATTTTAAGCATATATCCCTTTATTTTATTTAATAAATAAAGATTGAAGTTTTTTCTTTTATCTCTCTTGTAATAGTCTTATTAAATTAGAATTAAATTATTTGGGTTGTGTGCTCATTGAGAAATAATAAGACTTGAGATAATAGAAAGAAATGCAAGTTGTTTACTTGTAAATATAACATTGGACCCAACCCACCTTGTGGTTGAGCTTAAACCTGTCTCTAAGTTTGTCGAATCTGCTACCATTGAACCGATGGCTCAATGATAGCAGATTCCGCGAACTTTAGATACTTATCCCCAAGGTCTAGGGATCAAATCTCCGTAGAGGCGAAATAAAACGCAAGGGATTGGGATAGTACCTAGTGAGTCATCACACCCGCGGCGTGTATCTGGGGTGTGCGGTGTGTCCGACTTAAGTGGTGTGACAATAAAAAGGCGCATTTTTTGTAACACATTGACACACCGGGTAACTCAAGGTACTGTCCCCTCCCCGTGGGGTTTTCTTTCGACTTCGTGGGGATTCGAACCAAACCTAGGGCATAAGTACCTTGATTTCATGAAACGCACTACCATTGACTTGACAACTTAATGGTAGTGTAATACCCCAGAATTTTGTCAAATAATTTAAAATAAATAAAATAAGTTAAGTAAATTAATTTCAAAGATTTTAAAAAAAATTTGGGTGCAAATTGTGGGTTGACACATGAAAAATAAATTATGTTAGAGATATAATATAAATTAGACAAATAAGACCTTAAGTTGATAAATTAAATGAAAATGTCAATTTATTAGAATTAATTATGAAATTTAAAGAGTTGCTTAAGAAATAAATAAATAAAAATAAAGTATATATACACATAGAGGTTAATATGTGTATGAATAAGGTGTGTGTGCTAGCAAAATAAATGTGAATACTACATTTTATAGGAATATGTACATAGAAAATTTTATATAATTAAATAAAAATGTAGTGTACATGTATTTATTAAAAATAAATAAAGCATTATGTAAATATTAGTATATAATTACATAAATTATTATCTGAAAATGAAATATGAAATAAATAAAAATATATGGAAATGAAAAATGTAGATTATTTAATTATTTGCATTAAAAATATTAAGAAAATAAAAAAAATATCAAATAAATGCAATATTAAATAATTAGAAAGGAGAAAATATTAGTAAATCATCAAAATAGAAAGGAATATACAAGAAAATCAAGTTTTTATCAATTAGGAAGTGTCTAATTGGCAAAATTCGGACAATAACATTATTAGAAAGCAATTTGGTAATTAGAAACTGCATCTAACGGTCCAAAACGAATCTGTAAAATCCAACGAATAAGATTGAAGTCCAAAATGGCACCTAGGAGCACCGAATCAATGAAATCCAACAGCCGAGAAATGATCAAGTTGATGTAACGGTTCAGATGCATCTCATCTGATAAAAAATGACACTGCATTCGAGGATCATCGTGCAGCCCAGATCAATGATCAAGATCGGTACGGTACTCGAGATCCATCCAACGGTGCAGATCAAAATCACAGGAATAAATCACGAAAGGTGTTGCGATCGAGGAAAATCTGATGGCCCAAAATTGAGACATCTCCGATCAATCGTGAACCAACGCTTTACTCGAGGATCATTAGACGATCGGGATTGAAGGCACATTCGTTAATCACGAACACACAGCGATCGAGGAAAATCGGACGGTCTAAGATGGTTTCGTTGATTTTGATCGCAAACCACACAGCTATCGATGCACATCCGACGGCCCACAAAGACGAACTCCGATCCATCGCGAACTGCACACCGCGATCGATGCACATCTGACGATCCAAATATACACATCTCGATCCATCGCGAACCAGACACCGCGCTCGAGGAAAATCTAACAGCTCCGATGCAACCCGCCAGATTGAAGATCTGATACGTCGATCGAGAACGATCCGACGGTCAGGATTGTTTGCTCCGAATTAAATAACCAAAAATTTGAATTAAATCAATAAAAATACTTCAAAAATCCAAAAATTGGTTTCTAAAATTCCAAAAATTTTCAAAAAAATCACTTGCTAATCTCTTGTGCTTGGGGGACACGAAATTTTGAAGGATTGGCAAGTTTCTTACAATAAGAACACCACAAACTTGCAATTTTATACACTTTTGAAACCTATATAAACCTCCCATGCTCATATTTTAACTCATCCCAAGAAACAAGAGTTGAATTGTCATCTTGTTCTCTAAGCCCTCTTCTTGGCTCCCCTTCTCACTTTCTTTTCCCTCTTGTGTGTGAGAAGTTCATTGGGTTG